>CAUZXS010004465.1:60000-197891 GCA_963585895.1 Sepioteuthis lessoniana
TGAAATAAAATAAAAAGATGAGAAGAAACCATGTGATGTGTACGTACTCTTCAATGGAAGGGTAACTGAATTAATGGGCACGAAAATAAAATTTGGAATTAAAAAATTTAATTTTAAATTTTGAATTTGATTTAATATGAGTATTTCTGTATCCTTACGTAAAGTTATTAAAGAAAGTTGTATTTATCTAAATTAGTATTAAATCTGGAGTTTTAAGTCGAAATGTATTTAGAATTTAAAAAATGAAAATAAAAAAATTGATTTAATATAATTCCAACCGGCAATAAAAAAAAAAAAACGGAAGTGGGCTAAATGAGGAGAAAACTCTTCACCCCACTTCTATCCCCTCCCACCCATCTTTCCTGTGTCTATTCTGAATTATTTTATCTATAAGATCTGAAGAAGTCCTATTAGTTTTTTTTGTGTTTTTGATTTATATCAAAACCCATAACAGGATGGAAATAAATCTATAATCCTAATGTGACCTTTTTTTGTTTTTACTTAAAGAAATTATTGCTCTGTAATGTCAGTTACATTGAGCTCTTTACCAGGAAAATTTAAATGTTCACTGTTGAATGGTTTTTTTTTTGTCCTGATGGAATTACTCCCAACTCCGGTTTAACTGGACCGAATAATACTTATATATATATATATATATATATGCTAATACACCGACGAACACACACACTCTAGCAAACTTATACATACACATATATGCATAATCATACGCGTTTCTGTTGCTTTCCGGACGATCATTGATTTCAAAATATTTCATTAGTCTGACACAAGGCCAAAATTGAGAAGCACCGAGTGATCGAACTTTCTGCCATAATGAATTGTCCTGCTAAATGAACTCGATAATTGGTAGGCTACTGAAGGTGCCCAAACAAGTGATTTTCTTAACATAGATTAGTTTGGCGCAAGGCCATCTAGAAAGAACGCAAGATAGGAAGATTATGTTGCACCAAACATCCAAATGGGAAAGTTTTAGTTGTCTTGTTGATGAGGATTCGAAATTCTGTTTTTGTAATAGGACTTAAATCCCCATCAATTGCATCAGAAGCGAACTTTACCCTGGAAAAAATAAAAGTCTCTATATGTTAATATATGTATCGTTTGGCAGAAGTAATTGGCCAATCAATAATATAACACAATACTAAACATCTATATACGTTATCATTGAATGTTTGGTAACTTCGGCCTATCCTTCATGCTCAAGCGCATGCATAAGTAAGAATACCTCTAAAAGTTTTCTCAAAAAAAGTTAACTTCCTTATAGATTAAAGATACCTAGATTTTATTATTTCTGGTGGAAGATTATGCAATCAAAACGCTTATTAATAGATATTATTTATAACCAAACTCTACAGCAGTAGAACATTAAAAAATGTATAACATATTTTAGGTCATACTTATTTTTGGATTGCAATATATTGATGTTGCACGAGTATGAAAGTATCTGATAAATTTTGGTAATAGATAATACCTAATGATATCCATTTTGATTTTGTGATGGTCTACAAAAATCGATAAAATTCTGTTTTTTGTTTAGAAAAAAATTAAATCTAAATGAAAATAATTAGTGTGGACGTGATTGTGTGTGTTCGGTTTAATGGCATATCAACCTTTGTGGGTTATTTATTGTCAAATCCATCATTGAAGAGCAGAACTGGTACTATTTAACCAATTACTGGGGGGTTTCCCAAGGGTATTGTTCCGAAAGTAAATGTAATGGCGCGACTGGAGTTCGAACTCATTTACTACAATGTGGCAGTCCAACACGTTAGCCACTACGCCACTGTGACTCCCCTTATAATATATATATCATCATCTTGATGTCATACCACTATCACGGATTTCCCTGACTCTCGCTCACCTCTCGTCTCTCTCGTCCATCGCTTCCGGCAGGTCTTCTTGAGTACACCTTGTGTCCGCATAGAGCTGTTATAGATAAGTTCTAGCTGGTGGTCTAACACTTGCTCGTCCGTGTGAAGAGGTTCAGAGGAGAACGCCACTTATGAGTTTGTCCTTACTTCTCTAGCAGTGTCCAGCATGTCTTGTTCGTCGGACTTAGAAAAGGAGGCAGGTGATCGTATAGTGGCTGCTTTGTGGGACTCTGCTACCAGGATTTGTTCAATACAGCACGCAGTATTCTTGTGCAATTGCCGTCAACCTTTTTCTCTATACTCTGAGTCAGCGTCTATGTGGGGCATCCATTTAGTAGTATGGACCCGACCGCTGCTTGGAAAAAAATTGCATTTTATTTTATTGCACAGGTCTGATCTCCATATGACCGATAGCCAATTGAGAGCTGTCCTTGCCGGCGGCTAATATTTACAACGCTCTGCTACTCAACCGTGGATATTTCTCAAAGGCATTTGACTCCATACACAGAGGGAAGATGGAATAAATACTTCTAGCCAATGGTCTCCCCCAAAGAAACCGTCGCAGCCATAATGAAGCTCTATAAAAACACGAAAGTAAAGGTTCGCTTATCGGATGAAGAAACAGACTTCTTCGACATTGTCTCAGATGTTCTGCAAGAAGATACGTTAGCCCTATACTTGTTCATAATCTGCCTAGATTATGTACTCCGAACGTCGATAGATTTAATGAAAGAAAACGGCTTTACACTGGAAAAGACAAGAAGCAGACAATACCCCGCACAAACTATTGCGGACGCAGACTACACTGATGACATAGCGCTTCTGGGTTGGACAGCCCCCACCCCCAGGCTAAATTACAGCTGCATAGTCTGGAGGAAACAGCAGACGGCACAGGCCTCCGTGTCACTGCAGACAAAACGGAATACATATGCTTTGATTAAAATCAAAATGGAGACATCTGCACACTAAAAGGTGGTTCTCTGAAACTAGTGGACAAGTTCACATATCTCGGAAACAGTGTCTCTCTCTCTTATATATATATATATATATATATATATATATATATATGTATATATATATATATATATATATATATATATGTATATATATATATATATATATATGTATATATATTGAGATAGGGCTAAGGAGTGTTGAACTGAAAGCAGAAAAATTGTTTGTGTTTCGCCAATGTTTCAAGAAAGTAGGTGCAGCTTGTCTTGGAAAACTGATTTTCATTTGGGCTTCAGCGACAACTCATTGATAAAACTACCTCATCCATAGAAATTTATCAGTCTAATACTTAAGTCAGTTTTGCATATCATCCCTACAAAATTATTGTTATGTATAGGTCAACTCATTTTTTAAAATTCGACTTAAACAACAAAATATATGGCATATTGTCTGTTTTTTATCATAAGATTATATATATATATATATATATATATATATATATATATATATATATATATATATATATGTGCCTGCACTTGCATCTGTATCATTGTGTCTGCATCTCTGGTTTTTTTTTATATATATTTATATTTTAATGCTGTTCAGATTATCGTGAACAAAAGTGAGTGTTGTGCTAATCTTTGAAATAATCGGTAGCATTGAAAATCAGCTTTCAGAACCCTGACTATTTTGCTGTTCGATGTAAATCCTTTAAAGAAAAAAAAGCGCACCTCGCTCAACTTATCAACAAATCAAATTCAGTCTCATTATTTTATCTTAGTTTTGATTGTGTTAACTTTTTTCACTATAATGTAAAGGACATTTTTTTCACAGTATCTTATAATTTATTTTCATTGATGAAGAAAAACAAAAACAATTCACAAACACGTAGAAAATGTCTGGCCAAATAAATTCAATTTGGATTTTAAGAATAAAAATAAAAGATTACAATTTAAAGCAAAAAAAGAAATGGAAAATTGAGCAAAGAATCTGGCGACGTGTGTGGGCACAGTGCAATTTTGCGTATTATTCAAACATCATTTAAAAAGTCACAAAATCATGTAGTATGTCTTGCGGATATTTTAAACCCTGATCAGTTTAATCATCATGCAGAGAGACACAATTGTAGTCAGTTTAATGATCATACAGGGAGACACAACTGTAGTCAGTCTAATCATCATACAGAGAGACACAATTGTAGTCAGTCAAATCATCATACAGGGAGACACAACTGTAGTCAGTTTAATCATCATACAGGGAGACACAACTGTAGTCAGTTTAATAATCATACAGTGAGACACAATTGTAGTCAGTTTAATCATCATACAGAGAGACACAATTGTAGTCAGTCAAATCATCATATAGGGAGACACAACGGTAGTCAGTTTAATCATCATACAGGGAGACACAATTGTAGTTAGTCTAATCATCATACAGGAGACACAATTGTAGTCAGTTTAATCATCATACAGAGAGACACAATTGTAGTCAGTCAAATCATCATATAGGGAGACACAACGGTAGTCAGTTTAATCATCATACAGGGAGACACAATTGTAGTTAGTCTAATCATCATACAGGAGACACAATTGTAGTCAGTTTAATCATCATACAGAGAGACACAATTGTAGTCAGTCAAAACATCATATAGGGAGACACAACTGTAGTCAGTTTAATCATCATACAGGGAGACACAATTGTAGTCAGTCAAATCATCATACAGGGAGACACAATTGTAGTCAGTCTAATCATCATACAGGGAGATACAATTGTAGTCAGTTTAATCATCATACAGGGAGACACAACTGTAGTCAGTCTAATCATCATACAGAGAGACACAATTGTAGTCAGTCAAATCATCATACAGGGAGACACAACTGTAGTCAGTTTAATCATCATACAGGGAGACACAACTGTAGTCAGTTTAATCATCATACAGTGAGACACAATTGTAGTCAGTTTAATCATCATACAGGGAGACACAACTGTAGTCAGTTTAATCATCATACAGTGAGACACAATTGTAGTCAGTTTAATCATCATACAGAGAGACACAATTGTAGTCAGTCAAATCATCATATAGGGAGACACAAGTGTAGTCAGTTTAATCATCATACAGGGAGACACAATTGTAGTCAGTCTAATCATCATACAGGGAGATACAATTGTAGTCAGTTTAATCATCATACAGGGAGACACAACTGTAGTCAGTCTAATCCTCATACAGAGAGACACAACTGTAGTCAGTTTAATCATCATACAGAGAGACACAATTGTAGTCAGTCAAATTATCATACAGGGAGATACAATTGTAGTCAGTCAAATCATCATACAGGGAGACACAACTGTAGTCAATCTAATCATCATACAGAGAGACACAACTGTAGTCAGTCTAATCATCATACAGGGAGACACAATTGTAGTCAGTCAAATCATCATACAGGGAGACACAATTGTAGTCAGTCAAATCATCATACAGGGAGACACAACTGCAGTCAGTTTAATCATCATACAAGGATACACAATTGTAGTCTTGTACCAAACTTCTCTATGCTCAGTAAAACCTCATCAAGTAGAAATAATTATCAAATCATCATCATCATCATCATCATCATGTCCTGCTGCTTGCACGGATATCCCTGACCTTCTCTCGCTACTTCTCCCTATCGTTCATAGCCTCTGGTAGGTCTTCAGGGCTACATCTCGTATCCTCACATTGCTGCTGAATATATGTTCGAGCTGGTCGTCCTGCTTTTGCCCGGCCATATGTGGGGCTCATAGGAGTAGATCACTTATGAGCTCGTCCCTGCTTCTCCAGTAGTGTACTGCATGTCTGGTTCGTCTAACTTGAATAGTTTTCGTGATGGGAAGTTGGTGGCCGTATAGTTGGTGCCTTGTAGGGTATTGCCGCCAGGACTTGTTTAATATTACTTGCAGCATTCTTGTGTAATTGACGTCTAGCTTCTCCAGCCGTTTAGTTAGCGTCCAAGTAGTGCATCCATACAGCAGTATCGATACGACGGCTGCTTGGAAGAAACTGCATTTCATTTTATCTGTCAGGTCTGATTTCCATATGATCGAGAGCCTATCGATAGCTGTCCATGCCTTCGTTAGCCGCGTGTCGATGTCCTTTTCGGTTGATGAGACGCTGCTTCCTAGGTAGGTGAATTTGTCTACTAGTTTCAGAGGGTTCCGTCTCGTGTGGTGATGTTGCCTGTTTGATTATAGCACATAGCTGATTTTAATTACTCTTGTAACTTTGATCTTTACTATTGTAACCTTGTGCCAGAGTAAGTACAATATGAAATTAATTCTACTTTTCACTGAGTGTTTAAATTCCTGGCTTTGAGCCAAACTTAGCAGGTAAAAAAATAATGATATTATAATTGACGTGGTGTGATGTTATCAAGCTATACTTTGTTAGTAGTGAGTTCGAATCTCGCCTCCGGCTGAGATGCAGTCAGTGTATTCTACAGTCTTAGCCGACTGGGTTAGTTATAATCAATTTCATTAATTTACGAATTCATTAATTTTTAAAACCCAGAATCGTTTATAGTTTTTTCACTATTATATTTTGTTTATTTGATTCACTCTTGCAAATTATTTCTTATGTATAGATCAAATCAATTTTTCCGAACATTAACTCTTTAAAATTCAACCTACACATTTAGTTTCGCGAATATCAACCCTTAATGGTTATTCCTTTGTTCGTTTGTTTGGGTTTTATGGCATATCAACCCTTGTAGGTTATTTTATGCCAAATCCATTTTTATACAAATAAACAGTTTCAAACCATTCAGTTTAGCATAAGTACACAGTTGAATAGTCAAAAATATTCCTATTTCCAGCTATTCAGTTTAGTCAAACAGTTGTATTTCAAACAATTCAGTTTAGCATACAAAAACAGTTCCATTTCAATCAATTCATCTTAGCAGTAGTACGCAGTTTAAATGTTAAAACCGTTCTATTGCAAGCAATTCAGTTTAGCATAAGTGCGCAGTTTAATTCTATTTGACCCATAGATAGGACCCTATCAAGTGTTACCACACCAAACCAGAGTGGATCTGGGAGTGATGGAAATGAAGGGACCCTCTACATTCCCCAAAGCTCCGGCATTACTGGAACCTAACCATCCGATTGTTTAATGTCATATCCAGGACACTCATTGGGGGAGGGCTTACCCCTATGCAGAGATGCAGTTGGTGTATTCTACCAGCTCAGCTGACTGGGCAACCATTGATGGTTATTTAATATATATATATATATATATATATATATATATATATATATATATATATATATATATATAGGGCTAAATTTAAACTATAGATAATTAACTTGAAAAATTTTTTTTAAAAAGCATAGAGTTAAACTGAGAATTAATGTAAATAAATAAATAAAATAAAATGTTAGATAGAAAATTGTGAAAAAACATCATATATACATACTAATCATAAAAAGTATAACTGATTAAGATCTAAATAGTTTTGTTTTTTTTTTTAAATTTAAATTTAATTAAATCTTGAGTTTAATTTAATATAATTATTACTGTATCCTTACGTAAAGTTATTGAATAAAGTTAAAAATCTATTTTAATATTAGATCGGTAGTTTAAGTCAAAATGTAATTAGAATTTAAAGATTAAAATAAAATTAAAAAATTTTTTTTAAATAAATTTACTACATTTCTAACCGAAATTAAAATAAAAAACGAAAGTGGGCAAAATGAGGAGATAACTCTTCTCCCCTCTTCTATCCCCTCCCACCTTTTTCTGTGTCTATTCTGATTTGTTTTATCCATAGGATCTGAAGAAGTCCTGTTAAATTTTTTTCGTGTTTTTGAAATTTTCAAAAACGCGTAACAGGATGGAAATAAATTTATAATCCTAATGTGACCGGTTTGTTGTTTTTCTTAAAGTATATATATATATATATATATATATATATATATATATATATATATATATATATATATGATTTGTATGAAAATAGTTTGTCGATAATAGTTTCAAGCACAGCTAGCTAAAATTAATAATTCTATTTGACATTAATAATTTGTTTGCATGCTAATAATCATATTTAATAATATTATATGTATGTGTATGTTTGTTTATGTGTGTGTATGTTTGTGTGTATTTATATCAATATTTTTATATATTTATCTTTCATTGGCGTTCAAACTATCGTAAACAAAAATATTTACCAAAATCCGTTTTAACTGACTGTTTTCCATAACATATAAACTATCGATATAGTTTAATCAAAAATATTTTCATAGACATCAAACAGTAGAGAAGAAAGAGTAAGAAAAGGAGGAACATGTGGCAAAGAAAAAGAGTAGAAGGAAGAGCAGAAGAATGTTAATAGAGGGGAGTTGTAACGTTCAGTTGTCTTGAAAGATGCCATAAAAGGGGATTACTCGCTGAAGCATTTGACGCCCAAATAGGATTTGAAGATAAGATTTAAAATACTGATATTCACAGTGCATAGGCTAGTTGAGAAACACTTAAATTTTATTGCAGCAACTTGCAATTATTCGACATGTGCGATCCAAGTAAGTCTTTTGGTGAACGTGGTAAATAGAATGGAAGCGAATGACCAGAAAGCTGTAATTTTAGCACCTTGACTCACAATGAAACACCTGGTGTTTCTGAAAGGCAAAATAATAAACTATAAGTTTTTCTCTACAAAACTATGTATCTGGTTTTTGTTTTTTAATGGCATATAAACCTTCCTGGGTTATCTAATGTCAAAGCAATCCATGTAGAAGAAAAGTTGCTATTCAATCCATAGCTGAGGGGATAATGGGGTTCATGCTTCTCCCAAAGGTATTTGTCTGAAAATTTGTTTGGTTTGTTGGTTAGATTTTATGGCATATCAACCCGTGTAGGTTATTTAATACCAAATCCTTTATATATATATATATATATATATATATATATATATATATATTTAAAAATTATACATACATATATATATATGTATGTATAATTTTTAAATCAATAGTTTGTTGGTAACATTTTGAACAAGCCAGAGCTCATTTGTTTGTACAGTTAAATAGTTTCAAGTATTTCGATCTGACTACTAATAGTTTTCTTTGGTTTCAAGTATTCCTATCTAACATGAATAATTCTATTTTATATTAAACATTTATTTGTACACAGTTAAATGGTTTCATGTATTGCTATTTAAAATTAATAATTCTGTTCAACATAATTCATTTGTTTGCACACAGTTAAATGGTTAAACAGTTCTATTTGACACTTGATAGGACTTTAACAAGTAGTGCTACTCCAGCCAGAGTGAACCTGGGTGTAATGGTAGTGAAGGGGTCCTTCACATTCCCCAAAGCTCCTGGACTATAACCTTAGCATCATATGGTTTTTTGTCATATCCAGGACATGCATTGGATGGGTGAGGTTTTTTTCCTTCCCCAATACAGAGGTGCAGTCTGTGTATTCTACAGCTTCAGCTCAACTGGAGTTCGGACCCATTTTATTCGATTTCACAGACCAGCCATTAGGTCAAGAGAAGTGAAATTGTATATCGTGAGTGTCCATATCATAATAGTTTTTATAACATATTCTTAAAATAGTGTTTTTAAGACACCCTATATTCAATGGATTTTCAAGTCTAACATATTCATTAAGATATAAATAAAACATTGTACATACATCACCAGCACTACTATGATACTTTTTCACACAGTCGTCACTGAGACCGATGCTCTTGTCTCATTAATGCTAAAGCGCATTATTAACCTCCCCAAGGAACGTGGCGTCTAGGCAATTGTTCTTAAGTTATTTGCTTTGGGAGATGACACTTTTCGATATCTCAAAATATCATGGATAATTTCAGGGATCACTGATTTCAGTGGTTATGATACATAGTTTTATTTTTTCGTTGGTATTTTATGGCGTAGCAACGTTTGTGGGTTATTTATGCTAAATTATATATATATATATATAATTTAGCATTCATATATATATATATATATATATATATATATATATATATATATATATATATATATATATATATAATTTAGCAATTCTGAAAACTATTTAACTATATATATATATATATATAGTTAAATAGTTTTCAGAATTGCTATTAACATAAGTAATTCTTTTTGTCAAGTATTCCAAATTGATAAAAATATTTGGCACACGGCTGTAGGGTTTCAAATAAATAATTATAATAATAATTTTTAACAAATGATTGAGGAGTTCTATTGGATCCATAGATGGGACTCGAACATGTACAACTACTCCGGATGAGAGTGAACCCGGGAGTAATAGCAATAAAGGGGGTACTCTACATTCCTCTAAGCTCATGGATTGAAGCCTCATTATCAGGGGTAGTTTAATGTTATTGCCTTAACATTCATGGGAGGTTGATTTTTTTTACAGCTCCGGTTAACAGGGTGCTGATTTGATATTAGTCATTTGTTTACACATAGTTAATAATATTAATCATTTATTTTACCTAGTCGGCTAAGGCTGTAGAATACACCGACTGCATCTCTGCAGAGGGATAAGACCCCCCACCAACGAGTGTCCTAGATATGACGCTAAACAATTTGATGGTGAGGTTCCAGTAATACTGGAGCTTTGGGGAATGATGAGTACCCCTTCATTGCCGTCGCTCCCAGGTCCACTCTGGCCCGGAGTGGTAGCACCTGATAGGGTCATATCTATGGGTTAAGTAGAAATAAAATGCGTACTTATGTTGCGTAGCCAAATACACGAATATGGCCATGAACATGTAATGTTCATAACGAATATGGCCATGAACATGTAATGTTCATAACGAATATGGCCATGAACATGTAATGTTCATAACGAATATGGCCATGAACATGTAATGTTCATAACGAATATGGCCATGAACATGTAATGTTCATAACGAATATGGCCATGAACATGTAATGTTCATAACGATAGAATATATAAAGAACAGGAATCTCAAAATCACGTAACCACTTCTTGTTCAGGTACGAAACCTTTTTATTAACTTTGAGTTAAAGGTTTCGACGTAAGGAGGAGAGACACAATCTTCTATGCTGTCTTATTCATTTGGCCCCCAACTCGAGCGGCCCCCCCATAGAGCGCAAGTTCGCTTCGCGCCTGCGAGCTCCAAAATTGATCCTTCTCGTTTGGCGTCTAAAACCCGACTCTTATTTTCTTCAAATTCTCACACAAACTTCCGCGTGCTTCCGGTGCGTGACGTCACCCGCACCTTGTCACCCAGTATCGTCACGGACTGTTATGACATCTGAGTGACGCCTCCATCCGCTTGCGCGCACCCGCGTTAACACCTGCTTCAATATTACACCCAAACAACCCATGTGCTGAGCCGAAAGGTTCTCAGCCTAACTAAACTCAAAGGCATGAACCGAAATCCCTCGGCTATTTCATAACATACCTATCCAACCACAATAAAATCATTTGTCATCGATGATGACAAATTATTTTCTTAAACTATTGTGCCGCTCCCC
Organism: Sepioteuthis lessoniana; assembly: GCA_963585895.1. NCBI lineage: Eukaryota > Metazoa > Mollusca > Cephalopoda > Myopsida > Loliginidae > Sepioteuthis > Sepioteuthis lessoniana. Next base: position 71,340 of record CAUZXS010004465.1, read on the forward strand.
CTTATGTCCAACTGAGCAACAAAATCTTCAGCAATACAATTTCAACAAAATAATACAACAAAAAGCATGCGTCAGTCCCAAACTCAAAAGTCACCGAAATAAAAATAAAAAGTGTTCGTATTGTCCATCGTTTTTTTTTTTTCATTTTTTTTTCTTTTTCCGACCACATTTTCTGGTTCTTTTTTCTTTTTTTTCTTTTTTTTTTTTAAATTTTTTCAACAGTCACTCGTTCGGCATGTATATTTTTTCAGTCTTTAATTTGTTCTCTTATTTTCATATTTAAAAATTTTTTTTTTTTTTTAAATCTCAGGTCAATTGCTCATTTTGTATTTTGCATTTTTGCCTTCGTTCTACGTCCGTACTTATTACTGCTAACTTTATATCTCCTTCTCACGTAATATCTGTCATTAATTAATGTACACATTTTAACCTTCCACAACCAAGCATAGCTCGTAATCAAACCAAGATACATGTTTCCCCGTTTTTTTCCAACTTTTGACCACCGTCAAACGGTCTATCTTACATCTTTTCAACAGCTTACGAGTACCCTTCTTTTTTATCTTCTTTCTTTCTTTCGCCCTTAAAATACTGGGTGTTCTTTCTAAACCACCAAAACCTTTATCAGCTCACTCAATAAAATTTCTCCCTCGACACAAAATCGAGTCCGCGAATTGTCCAAACACATCCAATGAGATCACCAAAACTCTGCGCATATCTTAATTAACTAATCTCCAAACCCATGTTTTTCCGAACATCTTCCTCAACAAAACCTCACAGTCCCACTCCAGGGGGAACTCACAAAATAACCGTCTGCCCTGTCAGACACAATAAACATCCGTCTCTTCGTTGATCTGCCTCTCTGGCGAGATATGAGACAATTTTTCAGTCGATACGGACAATGAAGCGTCCGAAGCATTCCACTGTGCCTCCGATTAGTCGGACTCAACCACCTAAACAAAAACCTGGCCTGATTTCTTCAGCGCCCAAAATATCGATTCTCCAACATCTAAACCTGTCCCAAAGCTCCTAACTACAGATATGCGAAATTCTTCCGGCAATCCCATCGATGAGCGAAATCTCCAAGGTCTCGAATCAAAATTCTAATCTCCGAATATTATTAGCCCGGACCACCAACAAGTTACAAGTTTTCATTCATAAAAACGTTATTTACTACAAACTTCACCTACAATGACCCCGTCTATCGTAAAATCCATTCATAAAAATACGTTATTACTATAAAATTTCTTTACAAAATTTTGTTTACTATTGCTGTCAATCATGAGCGCGACACAATCCTCTGTCCCCACAGCGACCACCTTTCTTTCTTCTCTGTCACTGCGAGCTTATTTCTCTGTTACTCTTTCTTTCTCTCCTCCCACCACGGTACAAAGTCACATACAGTAGTAATCATAATTTTCTATGCTACCAACGATTTTTCTTTCTTTTTTTTTTTTAAATTTTAGAATTATTTCCAAATCTATCCTCCACAACCATTCAAACTCTATTCGTAAATTAAACTATGACAGACGTAAATGAGCAAATACCTTCTTATTCTTTTTCTTTTCTTCATGCCTTTTTTTTTCTTGGAGTTGAGTGGTTACTTTTTTTTTTCTTTTCTTTTCACGCCTTTTTTCTCTCTTTTTTCTTTTGGAGTTGCGCTGTTTTTGGTTTTTTTTCTCTCTTTTCGATGTTGGACTTTTTTCTTTCATTGTGAGGGGTGCCGAATTTGTTCCTCTTTTCCTTGTTTCTTATTTTCTGTGGCCTTGTGTTTTCTCTCTCTCTCCCTCGATCGCCTGAACAAGCCGCTCCGAAATAGATTCCTCCTTGTTCTTAGCCGCTTCTCTGATCGTCTTCGTGGAACCATGGTAACCCAATCGAAAACCATATCATGAACGATATGCCCAAGTTCTGGCACCAAATATGTCTATGTTGCGTAGCCAAATACACGAATATGGCCATGTGCGAAATAGACATGTAATGTTCATAACGATAGAATATATAAAGAACAGGAATCTCAAAATCACGTAACTACTTCTTGTTCAGGTACGAAACCTTTTTATTAACTTTGAGTTAAAGGTTTCGACGTAAGGAGGAGAGACACAATCTTCTATGCTGTCTTATTCATTTGGCCCCCAACTCGAGCGGCCCCCCATAGAGCGCAAGTTCGCTTCGCGCCTGCGAGCTCCAAAATTGATCCTTCTCGTTTGGCGTCTAAAACCCGACTCTTATTTTCTTCAAATTCTCACACAAACTTCCGCGTGCTTCCGGTGCGTGACGTCACCCGCACCTTGTCACCCAGTATCGTCACGGACTGTTATGACATCTGAGTGACGCCTCCATCCGCTTGCGCGCACCCGCGTTAACACCTGCTTCAATCTTACACCCAAACAACCCATGTGCTGAGCCGAAAGGTTCTCAGCCTAACTAAACTCAAAGGCATGAACCGAAATCCCTCGGCTATTTCATAACACTTATGCTAAACTGAATTGCTTGCAATAGAACTGTTTGTGGACAAAAACTATACTTATACTAAACTGAATTGTTTGAATTAGAACTGTTTGACTAAACTGAATAGCTTGAAACAGAAATGTTTTTGACAGTTAAACTGTGTACTCATGCTAAACTGAATTGTTTGAAATAGAACAGTTTATTTGTAAAAATCGATTTGGCATTAAATAACCTACAAAGGTTGATATGCTATAAACCCAAACAAACAAACCATAATCATTTGCTCACTTTTAACTGGTTTCAAGAATTCCTATCTAACACTTATAATTCTTTAAAATATCAATCATTTCTTGTAAGTAGTTGAATGGTTTCAAGTATTGCAACTTAACACTAATAATTCTGAATAATTCTATTTAATATCAATCTTTTTTTAACACAGTTAAGTGGTGTCAAGTATTGCAAATTAACGCAAATAATTCTAAATAATTCTGTTCAATATTAATCATTTGTTTGCACACATCTAAATGGTTTCAAGTATTGTAAATGATTGAATAGTTCTGTTTGACTCACAGATGGACCCTAACAGGAACTACAGCTTCAAGTCAGACAGGACCTAGTTATAATGGTAATGAAGAGGTACTATTAACCAACCCCTCCGCTCGGGCAGGATATGACACAAGGTCAATTTTTAAGCGGAGTTTAACAGGTTTTAATTCAGAGTTTTCCTTCTCCTAGACTAGTTGCCTCACCAAGGCTGAAGAACCTAGTCCGTCCTACTATTTACCCATAGCTGGAGGGAGAATAAGGGGGTTCATACCTTTCCCAAGGGTATTTGCCCGAAAGTGAACGTAATAGCGTGACTGGAGTACGAACTCGCGTACTACGATTCCGCAGTTCATCGCTTTAACCATTACACCACGAGGACACCCCTGGTAATGAAGAGGTACTCCTCATTTTCCAAAGCTCCAGGACTAGAGCCCCACCATCAGATGAAGTTTAGCATCATATCCACGTCACACGTTGGGGTGAGGTCTTACACCTCTGCAGAGATGCAATTGGCGTATTCAACAGCCCCAGCCGACAGAGCGAACTCAGTTTTGTAGAAAAAATAACAATTTAAGTTTATTACTGTAGCATACAACCAAGGCTACAGGCTAGTCGAGTGATTAGAGGAAGAAGAGAATAATCGTGCAGTCGTTTGTTTCTGTCGAATACGCTAGTTTTCATTCGGTTCTCGTGATCAGGTCAACTCCAGACTTATAGCGTAGCCATTTAATTCAATCGATCAAAAGTTTTGAAACAGATAGCGATTGAACAAGGCCAAAGTTAGAACAAATTCGTGAACAAGCTTTTCAGGAACTAAAAATGGTACCTCATAGAATCACGCTCAACTACAAGTGGAAAGATGATTGCTATCAGTCCAAGTAGTTGTTGAAAGAAGACGTGTTTTAATCTGATAGTCACGCTAAGTCAACTCTCTTGGGTGGATATCGCTTCGTTTAGATATTTGAAGGACAATACCAACTCGGGTATGAAGACGTTTTAATGGAATACCCTGGTTAGCACGAAAAGGCAAAGAAAACGCCGCGGTTTAAAACGGTTCTTCTGAGTCGATATCGGAAAACTAACTGAGGTTTAAATGAGCAATATTCACTAGTTCCCCCTATTTGTATTTGTATTGATTGAATTGATTGATTTTAATGACATGCCAACCTGTCAAGGGTTATTCTATGTTTAGAGGTTTGGGAACATTTTTGGTGTCGTTTCCTAAGACTTTTTTGCGCTCGGCGCTATCGAATCCGGATGATTTATTAAAGAGATCTATGCAATCCATAAATGAGACGCTCACAGGTAATGCCACTCCAAGTCAGAGTGGGCCTGGGAGTAATGCTAATGAAAGGATACTCCATACTCCCAAAAGCCCCTGACGTAGAGCCTCAAAACCAGATGCACTTTAGTGTCATTTCCAGAACACAGCCCACTTTATTTTTGGTGAGGGATCTTAGCTCTTTGCACGGGATACAATCAATCTTGCCAACAGAGAAATCGCCTATCGGGAGTCCAGAGCCTACAAGTGAAATTTGGTAGGTTGGTTGGGTAGTTCGATGATATGTCAGCCAAAAGTCAATTTAACAGTAATGAAATCCAGCTACATACAGTACAAAAATGTATCATTACAATCAATTTAAAAAGACAAGCACATCATACTTAGAAGCAATATTGATATTTCAAGACACAATGTAATTCAAAATCGTAATACAAAGGATTTGCGCACAGTTAAAGGGTTTCAAGTATTCTTGTCTAATACTAAAAACTTTTCAACAGATCTATTAACCGATAAATAGAACCTTAGTCTGTACTACTACCCCGGATCAGAGAATGTGAACTGTATGGAATACTGTCCCGGGTATGACACTAAATCGGCGAGGTAGCTAGACTTTAGTTCTGTGGCTCTTGGGAGTTCGAAGTCACCCATTCGTTCCAATAACTTCTAGGTTTACTTTGATCCACTCTGCGTAGAATCTGTTAAGGTCCCATCTATGGATCAATTTAAAAAAATAATCTATCATGCTTGAGAGGAATTCTTGAAATCATATAACTATGCTTATTATGTGTTTTATTAAGGGTTACTTGAAATTATAATTGTTACCAAGAATTATTGTAATTAGTTACTTAAAAGCATATAACTGCTTGCAAATCAATGGTGTTAGGTATGAATATTATCCTATTTACCAACCCCTCCGCTCGGGTAGGATATGACACAAGGTCAATTTTTTAAGCGGAATTTAACAGGTTTGAATTCAGAGTTTTCCTTCTCCTAGACTAGTTGCCTAACCAAGGCTGAAGAACCTAGTCTGTCCTTAGGTATGAATATTATTGGGGTTTGTTGGGAATACTTAAAAACAAATCCTGCCTGCAGACACATGAACGATGATAGCGAGGGATGAAAAGAGGGAGTCAGGGAAATCCGTGCAGGCAGCGTGACTTGATGATATATATATATATATATATATATATATATATATATATATATATATATATGTGTGTGTGTGTGTGTGTGTGTGTATGTGTGTGTCTGGATAGTGCAGACACAGAGCCATCGGTACTTGGTGACTGTCAGGAATACTTAAAAACAAATCCTGCCTGTAGCAGAGGAGTTGGGTAAATACATACTTGAAACCATACGACTGTGAGCAAATTATTTGTATTAGATAAGTATACTTGAAATCATATGACTGTGTGCAAATTATTTGCATTAGAAGTTGTTACTTGAATCTATAATTGTTTACAAAGGACTATTTTTTTCATTTTATGGGTTGAAACCATATAATTGCTTGCAAAAAATACTTACCTCGGCATTAAACAACCTAACAAGAATCGACATGCCATAAAACCAACTAACCAACAAGCAAACAAACAATCTAACCAAAATGCAAAATAAAAATTTCTACTCGAGTAACTTCCCAATACTCTCTTATTTCTAACTAGGGTTTAATTACTTCATAAGAGAAACTTAAAATTTAAATTAACTCCGGTTTTCATGGCGATATATATTTACATTTACGGCCACTTATCTCCCATCTCAGAATCCATTCAAGTAAGACGAACATGTGGGAAACTGTTGGAGAAGCAAGATTGAACCCATAAGTAACGTTCTCCTAACCTTGACATAGGCATAATGGTTAGGGTGTTCGCCAATGGCCCGGGAGACCTGGCTTCAATCCCAGGTCGAGTCACACCAAAGACTCAAAAATGGTACTTGATGTCTCCTTGCTTAACACACAGCATTATAAGGTCCGGCTCAAGGTTAAAGTGGAGCAATCCAGGGAAAGTAGTAGCGCCCTCCCCTACAACTTGGTGTCGTAGCTATCGAAAAGGGAGACTTGGGGTCACCCTCGACTGCTATCGCCAACAATAGCAACAACAACAACATTTGACCCCTACACATGGACGTGCCAGTATTGGCTAACCAGTAAGGACTTATTTATATCAGCTTTGTGCGGACACTAGGTGTAGTTTGAAAGACCTGCCAGGAGCGATGGATGATAGGTAGGGATGGAGAACGTGAGAGAGTCAGGGAAATTTGTGCTGGCATCGTGACCTAATGATATATATATATATATATATATATATATATATATATATATATATATATATATAATGTAATCGGATGGAAACCCAAACCTTCGGACGCTGACTGGATATTATATATATATATATATATATATATATATATATATATATATATATATATATTAGTTAGGATAGTGCAGACAAAGAGTCAACAGTACTAAGTGACTGTCAGTTTCTCGCTTATGTGATCATCAGATCAAGACATGGTGATGACGCAAATTATAACATTAACATTCATAATGACTGCCAAATTGAAACCGATGATAACCCTATTTACCACCAAAATTACAACTCAAAGATCCTAATTCATAACTAATTCAATTAGTGATAAATATACAAGATGCATAAAATGATTAAGCAGAAATAAATTTATACGCCATTGGATGATAGTGACATACGATTGTGCGACACTTATACCACTCACTGGGTCTACAAAGCTACAGACCAGAGGCAAAATAACTGTTGTCAATACAAACGGCAAATTTTATTTAGGAGTACCTTGTCTTAGACTTGCTCTATCAAAGGATGTTTACAAGTTAGTAGAGATTTAATGTTGAAGCTTCCTTCATTGGTCTTGATTTTGAAGTTAACTTCTGGAAAGGTTTTCCCCACCACGACTTTGTCATCAGACTAGAGCCCCTTCCTAAACACACACACACACACACACACACACACACACACACACACACACACACACACACACACACACACATAAATGCCTGCAGAGTCAGAAAAAAAAAATCTACATAGGTTTAACCTAACCTGATCATCAAGATAATTCTGACTAAAGGAGGGTTGGACCAAACTACATTTTATTGATAAAAAACCGCTGGGAAGAATAAAATTAGCAAAAAAATATTAATGAATAAGTGAACGAATGAATGAAAAAATAAATAAACAAAAGTTATGAAAAAGATAAAATTGAATATATATATATATATATATATATATATATATATATATATATATATATAATGTATTCTTGGTTTAGTATATCCATTAGTCATAAGACTAATGAATATGCTACATTTTATATCACTTTTCACATAGTATATGAATTTCATTATTAAAAATTCTAAAAATTAAAAAAAGGAAAAGCTTAAAAATTTCTTAAAAAGCTTCCTTTTTTCCATAAAACATTTTCTACAGACGATGGCCCAAGGTGTAAACTTGATGAGGGCCATAAAAATGTATATATATATATATATATATATATATATATATATATATATATATATATAAATAGAAAGGTGAACAAAATTGATACATGTGAGAATTACTTTTATGTAACTTATTCTTTTTATTGTTCTCATTAAGTTTCGCTGGGAGAAATTTTTTATGGGAAAAAGGAAGCTTTTTAAGAAATTTTTAAATCATTTCTTTTGTAATTTTAAAAATTTTTAAAAAGAAGTTGATATACTATGTGAAAAGTGATGTAGAAGCGATGTAAAATGTACCATATCCATTAGTCTAAAGACTAATGGATATGGTATACCAACAATACATTATATATATATATATATATATATATATATATATATATATATATATATATATATATATATATAATTTTATCTTATTTATTACTTTTGAGTATTCATTTTTTATTTATTCTTTTATTTATTCATTAATTTTTTATGCAAATTTTATTCTTCCCAGAGGTTTTTTATCAATAAAATGTAGTTTGGTCCAACCCTCCTTTAGTCAGAATTATCTTGATGATCAGGTTAGGTGAAACCTACGAAGATGTTTTTTTTCTGATTCGGAAGGCATTCATATATATATATATATATATATATATATATATCTGTGTGTGTGTATGTGTGTGTGTGTGTGTGTGTGTGTGTGTATGTGTGTGCACGCGCTTGTGCCTTCATGTGCTTTTGTGTGCGTGTATATGTATGTGTTTGTGTACACGCGCTTGTGCCTTTGTGCGCGTGTATTTGTGTGTATGTGTGTGCTAAATCAAAACCTGCTAAGAATCAGCTTTCATAAAAACCGAAAATCTGACACGAGCATATTTTTTTAAAAATCTCCTTAAAGAAATTATCATATCAGTGGATCACAGAAAATAACACATAACAGCCACAATTGGGGAATATTTTATCTAAATGTGTGAAACAGATTCAAATAAATCGATGAGAACTCCCCGACCCCGAAAAAAAAAACTGAGACGTGTGACTGGATTAGGTGAAAATATTGACACAACGAATAAAACATATCTTACCAAACAAGACATGTGCGAGAATCATTTTCTTTTTTTTTTTTTTTTTTTTTAGGTCTGATCAATTATAGCACAAACGAGCCCGAACCATAACATACCATCTGGTAAATAACATAAAATGTCCCGAAAGCAATAAAGTTTGCAAAACAGCATCAGGTGTGAAACTCCAGGTGAAAGTAGATAAGGGGAATCAGCATCTTCTGTTTAACCCACTTACTTGCTCAATTTGTAATTGTATTTGGAAGCCTTTCTTAACTTAAAATAGACGTTCGTTGGTTTCTTTGTTTAATGGCATGTCAACCTTTGTAGGCTATTTAATGTCAAAGCCACTCTCTTAGAAGAACAGTACTGGTACTATTTAACCCATAGCTGGGAGGATAACGGGCTTCATACCTTTCCCAATCGTATTTGCTCGAAAGTGAACGTAATAGTGCGACTGGAGTAAGAACTCGCTTACTACGATTCTGCAGTCCATCGCTTTAACCATAACACCACGAGGACACTTCCTTAAGATACACGTCTGAACACCGAAACTGAAATATGATTTTTCTCGATTTCGAGTTGGCAGCAATCATATATATATATATATATATATATATATATATATATATGTATGTATATATTGTCATTCACAGACAATTTCGTTCTATCAGAACTCTTCAGTGTGGCTAGACAAGCTAAAAGAAATTAAAATCTCGTCTTTTTAATCTATTTTCATGACTAAAGGTTCCTATTGAAGCCTAAAGCTAAAATTGTCATCTAATGACATTATCATTCCCCTTAAATTCTATCCTTTCTATGAGATATTTTTTGATGATTTTTTCCATTGCATATATATATATATATATATATATATATATATATTATAATTTTTTATAAAATAAATGTCCAGAGACGATGGTTTTGGAATTATTCGGATTGAGAATACATGAGAGGTTTCATATATATCCCTTCTTTATCTATTATATATATATGTCTGTGTGTCTGTGTGTGTAGGCATAAATTTTGGCTGTTTATATATATATATATATATATTTATTTATAAGTAAAAAGTAAAGTTGGTGACCTTAGTCGTCGATGACCTGAAGGCCCCTTTTTCGATAGCTACTACACCAAGGTGTAGTGGAGGGCGCTACTCCTTTCCCTGGATTGATCCACTTTACTCTTGATCCGTAACTTATAATGCTGAGGGTTAAGCACGGCGGCGTCCAGTACCATTTTTGAGTCTTTGGTATGACTCGACGTGGGATTGAACCCAGGTCTCCCGGACCATTGGCGAACACTCTAACCATCATGTCAATGTACGAAAGCCAAAATTATATGCACACACACACACACACACACACACACACACACACACACACACACAAATATATATATATATATATACTATAAATGGTCCTTAATTGTAGTGCTGACTCAATACTAAAAATTTCATAAGGCAAAAGAAACATTGCCACAATCATCAGACATAGTAAGAAGTTTCGGCATTAAGGAATTTTGATTTTATTATCAACGCTTGCTTTTCGCACTTCTTCTTCTTCTTCTTCTTCTTCTTCTTCTTCTTCTTCTAAATATTCATTTATATATGTGTAAATATAATTGTCATTATAAATAATAAAAACAATAATAATAAAGCCGCTTATTGTTCCCCGAGGAAGAGAAAGGATACTGCAAGTGAACCAGAGGTATTGAAGAGCTACTGTACATTGATCAACTGATTTTCAAGGAGAGCAAGACGAGACAGAAAAAAACTAGCTATGGCGTGGATTGACTACAAAAAGGCATATGATATGGTTAAACAAAGCTGCTTAATATACTGTCTCAAAATGTACAAGATATCCGGCGAAGTCATGATGTTTATCGAAAATAACATGGAAAACTGGTGAGTTGATCTTACAGCAGGCGAAAAAAGCTTAATGGAGGCGAAAATCCAGAGAGGGATCTTCCCAGGAGATGCTCTATTACCATTACTATTTGTAATAGCGATGAAGCCACTGAATCACACACTTAGGAAATACACAAGCGGATACAAACTTCATGAATCGCAAGAAAAAAATCAATCACCTAATATTCATGGACGACATCAAACGGTTTGCCAAAAAAATGAAAAAGACTTGAAAACTTGGAATTTGGCATAAATATATGCCATGCTAATGATGAAAAGTCGAAAACGACATAGGACAAAAGGAAACAAACTACCTTATCAAGACCAAATCAGAATGTTCGGAGAAAAGGAAACCTATATATACTTGAGAATATTGGAAGAGGACACCATTAAACACGAAGATGAAAGAAATTTTTTTTTAAATACAATACCTCAGGAGAAAGAGTAAACTACTTGAAATCAAACTACGTAGCAGAAATCTCACCAAAGGGTTCAATACCAGGGCTCCCCCTCGTAAGATACACGGAACCAAGTGGTCCAGAGAAGAACTCCAACAAATGTACCGGAGAACAAGGAAACTTAAGACGATGCATAAGGTATTACATCCCAGAGATGGCGTAGACAGACCGTATGTGCCAAGAAAAGGAGGAGGAAGAGGACTTACCAGCATTGAAAATAGCGTTGATGCATCAATAAAACGACTAGAAGACTTCATAGAAAGGCGCAGAGGAAGACTGATAACAGACATCAGAAACAATACTGACAACACGAGGATCAACTGAACCAAAAAAAAACAACAACATGAAAACACAAATGGGTTTATTCAAGCGACAAACAAACGAAATCTCACACGAGAAATCTTGGACGTGGCAAAGAAAAAGAAACCTATAAAGATAAACTGAATCTCTTCTGATAGTACCACAAATCAATGCCATAAAGATCAATTATATCAAAACAAGAATGAATAAGATGCAACAAAATAGCAAATGTAGGTTATGTGGTGATAGAGACGAAACCATCAATCACATAATAAATGAATTCAGCAAGTTGGTGTAAAATGAATATAAGACTAGACATGACTGGGTGGGGAAGGTGATCCACTGGGAGATGTGGAAGAAGTTTAGATTTGACCTTACGAACAAATAGTTTATGCACAACCTGGAATTCATCTAGGAGAATGAGAAGTACAAAAGTCTGTGGGATTTTGAGATATAAACAGATCACCTTATCTCGGCCAGAAGGCCAGACTTAGGGATAGTAAAAAAAAAGAGAACCTGCCGAATTGTGAACTTTTCCGTTTTGGCTGATCACAAGGTAAAACTGAAAGAAACCGAAATGAGAGATAATTATCTGAATCTTGCAAGAGAAGTGAAAAAGTTGTGGAATATGAAAGTGACGGTGATACCAATTGTAGTTAGGACGCTCGGTACAGTCACCAAAAGATTTATAAAGGGATTGGAGGGCTTGGAAATAAGAGTATGAGTGGAGACCATCAAAACTACAGCATAGCTGAGAGCAGCCAGAATACTGAGAAGAGTTCTGGAGATATGTCATGACTTGCTGTCGCTAATACTCCTGTGGAAGACCATCAGCTCCCGCTGGTGTGAAAAACTCTGAAATAAGTAAAAATTGTCGAACATGAAAGTGACATTTATATCAATTGTAATAGGTGCTCTTGGTACAGTTACTAAAGGATTATTAAAGAGACTGGAGGACTTGGAAATAAGAAGACGAGTGAAGACCATCCAAACTACTAAATTATTGAGATCGGTTAGAATTCATAGAAGAGTCCTGGAGACTTGGGGAGACTTGCTGTCATTCAAACTTCAGTGAAAGACCATCAGCTAACACTGATGTGAAAAACTCCCAAGGAGTGAATAATAATAATAATAATAACAGCTACAAAAAGTCATATAATATGGTTCCTGGATAATAAACTGCTTCAAAATGTACAAAATATCAGATGAAGTCATAAACTTTATCGAGAAAACCATGAAGACCTGGAGAGTGGAATTGACAGTAGAAGGAAGAAGCTTAACTGAAGCAAAGATTCAAAGAGATATATTTCAAAGAGATGCACTATCACCGTTACTACTCATAGTTACCATGATGTCACTTAACCACATACTCAGAAAATGTACAGCCGGATACGCACTTAGTAGATCGCAAGAAAAAATGTTCATAGATGACATCAAACTATTTGCAAAAAATGAAAAAGAACTGGAAACTCTAATACGCGCAGTTAGAATATACAGTCAGGACATAGGAATGGAATTTAGCATAGAAAATGTGCCATGCTAGTAATCAAAAGTGGCAAACGACATCTTACTGACGGAATGGAACTACCAAATCAAGACAATATTAGAACGCTCGGAGAAAAGGAAATCTACAAATACTTGGGCATCTTGGAGGCTGACACCATCAAACAAGTGGAAATGAATGATAAAATTAAGAAACAATATCTCAGGAGAACTAGGAACCTACTCGAGACAAAACAATTAAGCAGAAACCTTATCAAAGGAATAACTACCTGGGCTGTAGCCCTCGTTAGATATTCGGAACCCTTTTCGAAATGGACTGAAGAACTTAAGTGGACCAAAGAACAAGAAAACTAATGACCATCCATATGGCATTACATCCCAGAGACAATGTTGACAGATTATATCTATCAAGAAAGGAGGGAGATAGGGGATTTGCTAGCATTGACGCATCGATACAATGACTCGAGGACAACATAGCAAAGCACGAAGAAGGACTGATTACAGCCATAAGAAATGATACTGATAACACGATGGCCAAACTAGGAAACAAAAAAAGGGAATAAAAACAACTCTATGGGCGCTTTAAACGACTAATAAACAACATCTCACTCGAGAAAACTTGGACATAGCAAAGAAAAGAAAACTTTAAAAGAGAAACAGAATCTCCCCTCATAGCAGCACAAAACAACGCCATAAGAACCAAAGCGAGAATAGATTAGATGCAACAAAATAGCAAATGTGGGTTATGTTGTGATAGTGACGAAACGTTCAATCACATAATAAATGAATGCAGCAAATTAGCACAGAAAGCGTATAAGAGTAGACATGACTGGGTGGGTAAAGTGATCCAATGGGAATTGTGCAAGGAATTTCAATTTGACTATACGAACAAATGATATATACACAACCCAGCATCTGTTCTAGAGAATGACACACATAAACTCCTATGAGACTTTGACATACAAAGGGATCTCCTAATCTCGGCCAGAAGACCAGACTTTATAGTAATCAACAAAAAAAAAATGAGAACTTGCAAAATAGTAGACTTTGCTGTCCCGGCTGACCACAGAATAAAACTGAAAGAAAATGAAAAGAAGAGTAGTACCTCGACCTTGCAAGGGAATTGAAAATCTATGGAACATGAAGGTGACGATTATACTAATCGTGATTGGTGATTTTTGTATAGTCTTCAAAGGATTATTAAAGGGACTGAAGAACTTGGAGGTTGGAAGACGAGTGGAGACCATCCAAACTACAGCATTATTGAGAACGGCCAAAATACTGAGAAGAGTCCTAGAGACTTGAGGAGACTTGCTGTCACTCAAACTTTAGCGAAAACCATCAGCTAACGCTGATATGAAAAACTCTCAAGGAGTAAATAATAATAATAATAATAATAATAATAATAATAATAAGAAGAAGAAGAAGAAGGTTTATATATATATGTGTGTCAGGGTGTATCAAAATTATTCTCATTTTTTTATCAATTAGTAGTTCATGATAAACATTATGAATGCTCGTCTATTTTCTTAAGCTCATGTGAGCCTAAATATCGTAGCTTTTGATGATATTGCCTCTTTTATGTGCTGGTGGTTAGGTCCGTTTCTACCTTAAGTAATATTCGTTTAGAAACGTGTTGCAAGCAATTTTTGCAACTATTACACATAAAAATAACTGAAAGTCATTACTTTATCATAGCCGCTCTAACATGTTATCGACGGAATAAGTCTATCATATACAATACTGGTTACATTAGAAGGAAAATTTCCAAGCATTTTCTTTAGCTAAAAATACTTCTTTGAAGCCAAGTAAAATATTAATGCTTTATCTCCCAAGAGCGGTTTGCTTTGAAATTATAAATTCAAATAAAGAAGCCGTTAGAAAACTAAGCCAGTTGTCATGACGTCACCCAGAGACACGCATGCGTAGTGAGTTCATTGACAATGTCTGTCGTGAAACAACATTTTGTATGGAAAGTTAGAGATTTGAATAAAACTGAGAACTACGATTGCTATTGGGTAAAGAATGTGATAATCATGTTTTAAGCAATTATTGTGTTAGAAAAAAGCTTATTTCACGTTGTATAACGTGTCATTTAATCCAATTTAGCAAAGGAAAATTCTATGAGAAGGCTCCATCCATCGAAGAAGATGGATTAACGGCCATTCGGGGAAGTTGGAAAATAGCTTTAAATTAATTAAACCTATGCCTGAAAGAATTAAAGTTCTCATAAAAGCTCGAGTAGTATTTTTTTGTTTTGTCTATATATTCCATGATTTTTTTCTTCAATATTGTGTTATTCCATATCATTTCCCTTTGCATTGCCCGGTAAAAGATTATACCTTTAATTCAAATAATTTGATCGAGTTTGTTTAAGGAATATTCTATGAAGTCATAATGTTCAGTGATTAAAGAGAAGATGTTTTGTATCTTATGTGTATTGCCCAGTCGGCTGGGGCTGTAGAATACACTGACTGCATCTCTGTATCGGGGTAAGACCCCCCCCCAATGAGAGTCCTGGATTTGATACTAAACAATCTGATGGTGAGGTTCAAGTAATGCAGGGGCTTTGGGGAATGCAGGGCACCCCTTCATTGCCATTGCTTCCAGGTCAACTCTGGCCCAGCATGGTAGCACCTGATAGAGTCCTATCGATGGGTTAAATACAACTAACGGCATACTTATGCTAAACTGATTTGTTTGACAAAACTGAATAGCTTGAAATAGAAATATTTTTGACAATTAACCCGTACTTACATTTAAACTGCGTGTTCATGCTAAACCGAAGTATTTGAAATGGAGCTGTTTTTTGACATTGAAACTGTACTTACACTAAACTGATTTGTTAAATATAGAACTGGTTTTAAATTTAACTGTGTAAATAAAATCTGTACTTATACTAAACTGAATTAGGGGGTGTCCTCGTGGTATAATGGTTAAAGCGATGGACTGCAGAATCGTAGTAAGCGAGTTCGTACTCCAGTCGCGCTATCACTTTCACTTTCGGGTAAATACCCTTGGGAAAGGTATGAACCTCCTTATCCTCCCAGCTATGGGTTAAATAGTACCACAACTGTTCTTCTAAGAAAATAGCTTTGGTATTAAATAACCTACAAAGGTTGATATGCCATTAGAAACAATGAAATCAAAGAAACCATACCTAAGCTGAAGTAGAACTATTTGAATAAACTGAATAGTTTGAAATAGAAATGTTTTTGACAATTAAACTGTGTACTTATGCTAAACTGAATTGTTTGAAATAGAACTGATTATTTACATAAAAATAGATTTGGCGTTAAATAAACTACAAAGGTTGATATGCCATAAAAGCTAACCAACCAACTTATGTGTAATTTATTCACTGCTGATTGAACTAAAAATAGAAAAAAAAAAGTGAACTCTCTGACTGCAAATTATAAGATCATTTCATGATTCTTTCCTTTATATTGGATTTTTCCATGTATTTTCCTCCGCATGGTTAAGAAAAAGTTATATCATTAGTTAAAATAACTTAATCTTGTTTGTTTAAGGAATATTTCATGAAGCCAGAATGCTCAGGTATGAATAAAAAGGCTTCAACAAATAACGAGGATGTTTAGATTTATATTAAATAAATTTCAAAGAAACGGTCTTTGAATAAAATCAAATTTTTCTGTTACAATCTATCAAATCAGCTGATTAATGTTTCTTTTTTTGATTCACTTGAAATTCATATCCAAAGGCAACGTATACACTTACATGAGCAGACAAAAAACTGTTTCAAGTTTTTGTAAACAGAATGATGATAATCTGAGCAACAATTTTAATTTTCTACTATAAAATTTCTTTTTCTTACCCTACAATAATACAAAAAATGCCTGATTCAGCCTTAAATAAAAATGGTTGTGTCTAATCTGTTACTAGTTTATTTACAGCTAAACAAAATAGATTAAGTGAATATCCTCTAAGTATATTTATCGATTTCAGAAAATTTGGCAATCTCAGAAAATCTTTTCGAACTTTCAGAGATACCTAAATACTGATAAACATAACTTTGTTATTTGTGTTCTTTTTAATCAAGTTTGTTGATCAAATTTGTTCAATCAAATTTTAATTAATTTATATTCTAATTGGCATACTTTATTGATGTGCTCTTTTTAATGAAACTAATTTAATTAACTTTTAATTAAATAGCAGTCAAATTGTCAGAAGCCCGTGGCATAACATTTATCACCTCAAGAAACAATTCACTTCACGCAAATGTCCCTCAGAAAGGCATGAACCCCTTTCTTCTCCCTCAGCCATAGGTAGAATAGTACGGCAGACTAGGATCTTTCGCCTTGTTAGGGCAACCGGTCTAGTAGAAGAAAAAAACAGGGGAATATAAGATGAAACAATCCACTTCACAAAAAAAACCTACTTGTTACAAAAACCCGGCATCTATACAGACGTAGTGCGGCTGTGACTGCATGCCCTCAAGGGCAGGGAAATTTGCATCATCAAGATAGGGGAATTTGCATTACAAGGTCAAAAGTAGACATGCTTAACGTAACGGTTAAGCATGGAAAAAAGATAGATACCAATGATAAAGATATAACATTGATGAAAATGAAAGATAGATAGATCGATATATCGATAAAGAGAATTGTAGCAAAATATTGATAGATTGGAAAGTTTGTTATACACGAGGTGCGTTATCTAGTGTTGGACAAATGTGATATGATAGCCAATAATAGTAAAAATGATCTTTTTAACTTTCACAAGTCATTATTGTTATTCATTGGGTGTTGTATTACTTCTGCCAAGCCCTGTACACTGTATAGTATGTTGTCGATCGAGAGCGATATTGCTTTGAGCTAAAGGATTTTTAAAAAGTTAGAGATTTCAACAGCATTAATTTCACTTTGAGTAACTAAGACCTTTATTTAGTCTGCTTGTCATGATCTTATATATGAAAAGAATGCGCTAATTAACATAGCCTGAAACGAATCAAAAAATAGACTGGTTTAAAAACTTGGGGCATTGATCTTTTTTTTTTTTCGAGTAAATGATATTGAGAAAATTAGCAAAAAAGAAAAAGTTATTTTTCCAAAATTAAATTTATCTCGAGTTCATTAGGGAACTTCGTGGACTTTAATGATTAGCGAGCTCGGCTCGCTAGCAGGCTATTTTTAATGAGTTCGTTTCTCATGAGTACCCCAATACTTCTGGCCTTCTGTCAAACTAAGCTTCCTTTGATATTCTGGGTATCTCGAATTGTGTAATGGTTAACGAGCTAGGTTAGCTGGCAGGCCACTGCGAAGGAGTTCAAAATCTCACATGTACTTCCATACTTCCGGGCTTCTGCTTCAAAACTTAGCTTCCTCAGTTAATGTTATCTTGAATCGTATAATGGTTAACGAGCTAAGCTTACTAGTAGGTCATTGCTAATGAGTTCGATTCTCACAAGTACACCATACTTTTGGCCCTGTGCCAGACAAAGCTCCCCATATTACTCTGAATATCTCGAATCGTGTAATGGTTAACTTGCTAGACTATGACAACATGAGGTAATCACTGGTGCTAGAAAGTTATGAAAAGGTTAATACTTTTCTTTAAAAGTCAGAAAAATGTAATTTTCTAATATGAAAATATTGTAATAAAGACTTATATTCTTTATAAGTATACATAAAGGAAATTTAAAGTTAATTTAAAAGATCATGGAAAAGATGCAGTCTGAACACCTCTAAATTTTCAAAACAATTAAAATAAGCAGGTGAAAAGAATATAATGTCGGCTCTGTTACGGTATCGACTCATTTAAACTAATAACTTACCAAATTAGCATTTGATCACCAGTTGAAATTAAAAGGCCAAATCTGAGCTTTTTATAGGTCAATCCGCAATTTAATTAAGTTTTTTTATTGGTTAAAATAAAAAGGGATACTGTCACCACAAAGTATGGGCTAAGACACTTAATTAGTCAAGCCCCTATATTGTGGCTTGATTAAATGACCAATTAAAATCTTATACGTAAAATCTTATAAATCTTATATTCCACAAATATAGATCAGAACTTTTGATTGACAAACCAATCATAAAAGTGATTAAATCTTACTAAATGATTTGTGATTGGTTAGCCAATTGGAAATGGTTGTTCCCAGGGGAATTCTCTTTAAAAATACCTCTTTAAGGTTTCAATATTTTTTCAGGTTCGATCTCGGAAGCAGCGTCTCATCTATGGAAAATGACATCAATACGCAACTGGCAAAGGCATGGACAGCTATCGATAGGTTATCGGTCATATGGAAATCAGACCTATCCGATAAAATGGAACGCATTTTTTTCCAAGCAGCAGTTATGTCCATACTACTATATGGGTGCACCACATGTACGCTGACTAAGCGTATGAAGAAAAAGCTTGACGCCAATTGCGCAGGAATGCTACGAGCTTTATTGAAAAAAATCCTGGAAGCAACATCCCGCAAAACAGGAGCTATACGGCCACCTACCGCCCATCTCTAAAACCATCCAAATTAGACGAACAAGGTATGCGTGGCAGTGGAGAAGAAGTAAGGATGAACTCATCAGAAGCATTTTCCTCTGGACCTCTTCACAAAGATGAGCAGGTGTTCGACGACCTGCTAGAACTTATCTACATCAGCTTAGTACGGAAACAGGGTGTAGTCTATAAGACCTGCCAGGAGCGATGGGCGATAGAGACGAGAGGCAAGAGAGAGAGAGTCAAGGAAACCGTGCCAGCATCACGAGATGATGATGATGATGATGAAGGATTTAAGGAGAAAGAAAATTTGAAGAACATACCGAACGAAGGCCGATGAATAAGAAAAAAAATCTCTCTAAGCGAAAAACTCTCCTCTTTAGGAATCTGTTATCCAGTGACTAGCCAGAGCAAGATACCAGTGATTGCGGAGGCCACATATTTCATTATTGTGGTGTTTGATATATCCGGTCTAGTCATAGTTTTTTTTTTGTCACAGAGTTATATACTTCCTTTGTTACACTAGTAGCGGTGAGTAAGTGGGTGATATATCTTTGAGCCGTTACAACCATGCCATTTCAGTCGCCATCATTGCATGGAATAATGAATATCGTGCGCTTGTGATTGAAAATTATGGACCCTTTCATCTTATTACATGGTGACCTACTCACATGGTGAACAGCTTGCTAAATTTGTCTCTTTGTGATGACTTCCTCTGAGGAATAGAGTCGCTCTAAGCGTAATCGTTATAGAAAATGGAGGTGCTCGTGATGTAATGGTTATCGTCGTAGGAAATGGACACGGTGACACGAGTTCAAATTTTGAACGAGACTGATTGCATTTCACATAGCACTAATACCCTTGGGAAAGGTATGAATCCAATTATTCTCCCTCCAGCTATGAGTAAATAGTAGGGCAGACTAAGTTCTTCAGCCTTGGTGAGGCAACTAGTCTAGGAGAAGGAAAACTCTGAATTCAAACCTGTTAAACTCCGCTTAAAAATTGACCTTGTGTCATATCCTGCCCGAGCGGAGGGGTTGGGTAAATATGGTAATCCTTATTGAAAATGGACTCGATGACCCGAATTCAATTCCTGTAACAGTCTGTTGGCGTTTCACGGTTATACCCTTGAAAAAGGCAGGAATCCATTTGTTTTCTACCCCCCACCTTTGGGTGAATAGTATGGCAGGCTGGGCTTTGTAGCCTTAGCATAGCAACTAGTTTTAAGATCTTGAGTTCTCTCAAAAGGTTTAGTTTAATGGCATATCAACTTTTGTATCCTTGTAGAAGAACTATCATCATCATCATCATCATCATGTCACACTGCCAGCACGGATCTCCCTGGCCCTCTCCCGTCACCTTTCTCTATGGTCCATCGCTCCCGGAAGGTCTTTAAGGCTATATCCTGTATCAACACAGAGCTGTTGTATATAGGTTCTAGCTGGTCGTCCTGCCTTTGCTCATCCCTGTGAAGAGGTCCACAGGAGTATATCGCATATGAGTTCGTCCTTAAGAAGTGTCACGCATATCTGGTTCGTCTAACTTGGACAGTTTTCGTGATGGGTTGTAGGTGGCCGTATAGCTGCTGTTTTTTGGAGTGTTACCTCGATGACTCATTCAATATTGCTCGCTGTATTCTTGTGTAGTTGCCGTCAACCCTTTTCTCCAGACGTTTAGTTAGCGTCCATGTAGTGCATCCATATAGCAGTATCTACACGACCGCTGCTTGGAAAAAACTGCGTTTTATTTTTTCAGTCAGGTCTAACTTCCATATGACTGATAGTCTATCGGTAACTGCCCATGCCTTTGCTAGTCGCGTGTTGATGTCTTTCGCGGTTGATGAGACACTGCTTCCTAGATAGGTGAACTTGTCCACTAGTTTCAAAGGCCCACCCTTTAGTGTGAAGATGACGCCTCTTTGATTAACGCACATGTATTTCGTCTTAGTGTTCATACCTTTCTCAAAAGTATCAGTCCGAAAATGAACGTGATAGCGCGACAGAAGTTCGAACTCGCTTACTATGATGGCACAATACGCCACAGGGACTCTTCTCCTTTTCAAAAGGAATGTTTAGCTTTAGATATTGTCATTTCTTAATGTCACTTACTAATAGACATAAACATATATTGAAATGCTGTGAAGATATAGAGAGAGTGGGTTATGATAACTTTTAACTTTTCTTTAGCCTTTGTTGAGGTAGGAAAACTCTTGAAAAATGACCTTGTGCCACATCATGCTTGTGTCAAAAGGGCTGGATAAATACATAGGCTTAATTCTTCAAATTTAGGCCGCAGATATGACGAACTGAAAGGTTTTATTCTTCATGAGATAATGGCAATACTAGGGGCATAACTAGTCAAATGCTTCAGAAATTTAGGGTGAGTCTTCAGGGTAAGGCTCCCGGGGGAGTCTTCAGGGTAAGGCTTCAAGGAGAATCTTCAGGAGTGTATAACTTGTGAGATCCCAGCTTTGGGATGTATAATGTTCAAAGTTAATTGATTACAATAACAAAACAAAATGCTGAATATCGTTTGTTTTTATAGTAAGATTAAATTTTGAACAGGATCTGTCCCTTTTTTTTTATCTACGTTCCAAACTGGACAGACCATTCTACCGGACCCTAAATAAATAGTATAAATATAGTGAATATAGTGTATTTTCTTCTAAACCAACGTTACCAGAATCTAATTATTTCTAGCAGAACGTTATATAATCAAAACGGATATTATTGGGCATTATTTATTACCAAATACCACAGCATCAAAAGTTCGTGACCAAAAATATGAATATGTAACAGTCCAAAAATAAGTACACTCCCTACGTATATATCTACAATCTCATTTTTGATTGCAGTGTTTCATGTGGCACTTCCATTGTAACTGTAATCTATTATTATATTGATGCTTATATTTTATAAGGAATGAAGGATTCTAAATAACATTTCCTTTCGTATATATATATATATATATATATATATATATATATATATATATAATAAAATAGTAATCAGATACAGTGTACTGTAATAATATATAAATCATATATCACCATCAAGTTGCGCTGGCAGCATGCATTCTTTTGTCTCTCTCTTTTCATTCGTCCCTATCAGTCATCGATCTTGATATGTCTCACAGGCAGCATTCAGTGTCTGTACAGAGCTGATAAATTTGATTTCATGCAAGTCGGTCAACAGTGGTTTGACTATATGTAGCAGTCCCTAGGACAACGTCGCTTATGAGTTCATCCTTACTTCTGAAGTACCTTTGTTTGTTTCGCTTGGATAGTTAAGGTGATGGGAGGTAAGTGGACGTACACCAGCTGTTTTATAGAGTGCTGCTTCCGGCATTTATTCGAAACACACACGCGCGCAAACGCACACATACACACACAGGCACACACACACACACACACACACACATATATATATATATATATATATATATATATATATTAATAGTAATATTCTTGTAAGGGATAAATAAATCAAGATTAGTGGTGACGGAGAGTTTGAGAAAATATATTACGTCCAAAATGTAGAGAGAATATTTTTAGCTTTATTTTTTTAGCTTTAGCGTTTTACTACGTGAAAACTTTTAAATTTAGATCGCTAAGTGTCCCTGAGGGGACCGGTGTATACAGTGTATATATATATATATATATATATATATATAAGTCTTATTGATAGTTCAGATTCCTTTGACTCTCTGTCTCTGTCTCACCTTCCGTCCCTATTTTGCATCGCTCTTTGTATGTCATCTAGACGGTATCCAGTGTCCGCACGGAGCTGATAAATATAAGTTTTTGTTGGTCCGCTAACACTGGTTTGTGCAAGTGTGGGAACCGACAAAAGAACTAATGAGTTCGTCCTTTCTTTGCTAATAGAGTCCAGCATGTCTTGTGCGTCTTACTTTGAAGATTTTTGAAATGGGAGGTAAGTGGCCGTACAATTGTTGTTTTGTGGGATGCTGCTTCCAAGTTTTATTCAAAAGATCACACAGTTCCCATGTAGCTTTTCCTTCAAGGGCTTCGTTCGAGTCTGGGTGGTGCTGCCCTCTAATAGCACTGACACAGCTACAGCTGGGAAGAATTCCCATTTTATTTTATCGGATAAATCAGATTTTCATGAGGCCGATAACCTGTCGATAATAGTCAATGTCTTCCCAATGCGTATATTGACATCGCTTTCAGTAGAGAAGATATTGCTACCGAGGTGTATGAACTAGTCTTCTTATTTCAGAGGTTTATTATTTAATGTAGAGATGGCACCATCTTTTTTAAAACTAATAATTTTTTTTTATCTGCATTCACGTAGACACCAATGCATCTAACTGCCTGATCTAGGCTATGCAGCTGACATTCGGTTTGAGTAGGTGTATTTAGAAGAAGCGCTAGATCATCGGAGTACTCTTTATGTGATAGTTTATACAGGATATAGTTTACTTCTAGCCATTTTTTTATGTGAGACGAATTTCATTTTCACTTAGAATTTTTCTTTGCTTCGACTTACTTTTTATTTCCTCTCCTTTCTTTTTTTAAGTTCATTCTACAATCTCTTTTTTCTTTATTTGATTTCATTTATTTTTCTTTACTTACTTTCTTTGCTTGTTTCTTTTTTCTTTTTCCTATTTTTATTTGTTTGTTTGCTTTTTACTTATTTCCTTTCTTTCTTTCCGTCTTCGCTTCTTTTTACTTCTGTAATTTTTCTTTCTTTCTTGGGCTCCTTTTTTGCTCCTTTCCTTGTTCATTTCCTTGTTTCTTTCTTTGCTTCATTTTCTTTTTTCATTTTTTCAGTGTTGCTATACACTTTCTTTCTTTCTTTCTTTGTAGCGGGATTTTTATTAGATTTATTGATCTTTGTAGTATGCAATCTATACAGATTATTAACTGATATTGTGCTTATGTATCTCCTAGCAAGACCAGGGATAATATCAGTTTCTCCATGAGGTGAGTGAACCATTGCTTCTGTGTTTTAATAGAACATCATTAAAACGATAACAGTTTCTTTGGGAAGACTATGTGCTGGATTAAAGTGTTGATGTTCTTTAATGTGCTTTAATCAAAGAGGCGATGCCTCCACACTAAACAGTAGTTCCCTGAAACTAGTCGACAAGTTCACCCACTTTGAAAGCAGTGTCTCAAAAACTAAGACAGACATCAACACGCGACTAGCAAAGGCGTGGACAGCTATCAATAGACTATCGGTCATATGGAAGTCAGAACGCACCGATAAAATGAAACGCAGTTTTTTTTCCAAGCATCGGTCGTATCGATACTGCTGTATTGATGCGCTACATGGACGCTAACTAAACGCATGGAGAAAAATCTCGACGGCAACTACACAAGAATGCTGCAAGCAATATTGAACAAGTTCTGGAGGCAACACCCCACAAAGCATCAGCTATACGGCCATCTACCACCCATCACGAAAACTATCCAAGTTAGACGAACCAGACATACAGGACACTACTGGAGAAGTAAGGACGAACTCATATGCGATATACTCCTGTCGACCCCTTCACATGGACGAGCAAAGGCAGGACGACCAGCTAAAACCTATATACAACAGCTCTGTGTTGATACAGGTTGTAGCCTTGAAGACCTTCCAGGAGCGATGGACGATAGAGAAAGGTGGCGGGAGAGGGTCAGGGAGATTGGCGCTGATGGCACGACATGGTGATGATGTACTGGAAGTAGTTACTCTATCTTTTCTCAGTATGGAATCAAATGCCTAGGAGAAATCTATAACCAATTGTGTTGCTTCGAGATTTTTTGCACGTACTTCTTCGATGGCCCGATGGATAAGTAAGAAAACATTTTTGCTTTGATTTCACACTGCTGGCAACGTAAAAAGATATTATGCCGCCGATCAGCTTATCAAGAAAATGCATTCTTTTCGGCACCATCAAACTTATTTCAGTTTTATGCACTTCCTTTTAACCCGTATGAAGTGTTTGGATACCACGTTTAATACTGGCACACACACACACACACACACACACACACACAAACACTTCAAACAATATAAACACAATACGAAGATATATATATATATATATATATATATATATATATATAAAGCTGTCAAAAGGCAATAAAAAACAGGAAATGCTTCGAAGTTTTTACAACATAAAGAGCGAAAGAAACATCAAGCAAATAATTTGCTATTTCGTAAACCAAGTATTTTGTGTTAATCTTTTATTTATATATATAATAATAATAATAATTATTATTATTATTATTATTATTATTATAAACATCTGAGCAGACCTTGGATTCTTTAACAAGAAAAAACGAACTTGCTATCGAGTGGATTTTGCCATTCTGGCAGGCCACTGAGTAAAAAAGACCAGCAGACCACAGAGAGAAAATCGAAGAGACGAAAAGTCAGACAAATATTTAGACCTTGCCATAAAACCAAAAAAAAAGCTCTAGAACATAACAGTAATAACTTATTGTTATTGGTACGCTTGGAATGATCCCAAAATGCTTGGAAAGGGGACTGGAGGTGTTGGAAATCGGAAGATGAATCAAAACCATCCAGATTACAGCATTGTTGAGATCGGCTTGAATACTGAAAAGATTCCTGGACACCTGAAGATATTTCCTGTCGCTCAGACTTCAGTGAAAACCATGCAGCTGACGCTAATGGGAAAAACTAGCAAGGAGTTTGATTACCCGTTCTACACCGTTTCATGATGATATCAATGCTTCTATTTAGGAAATATGGAAGGGTTCTAATTAGCATTTCATATTCCTCGCCATTATATGGAGAATTAAAATGATTAACATGTGCGTTCACCACGAACCCACACCCAACAAATTATTATTCAGTTGCAATTTGGACTGGAAATTGGTTTATTCTCGAACTTTAGAAAATTTAATAGCTAATCTCATAAAAATCCCGCTACGAAGAAAGAAAGAAAGAAAGAAAGAAAGAAAGAAAGAATATATAGCAACACAGAAAAAAGGAAAAAGGAAAATGAAGCAAAGAAAGAAACAAGGAAATGAACAAGGAAAGGAGCAAAAAAGGAGCCCAAGAGAGAAAGAAAAATTACAGAAGTAAAAAGAAGCGAAGACGGAAAGAAAGAAAGAAAAAAAGTAAAAAGCAAACAAACAAATAAAAATAGGAAAAAGAAAAAAGAAACAAGCAAAGAAAGTAAGTAAAGAAAAATAAATGAAATCAAATAAAGAAAAAAGAGATTGTAGAATGAACTTAAAAAAAGAAAGGAGAGGAAATAAAAAGTAAGTCGAAGTAAAGAAAAATTCAAAGTAAAAATGAAAAAATTCAAATAAAGAAAAAGAAAGTGGAGCAAAAAGACAGAAATTTAAATGTAAAATAAAGAAAAAAATTAGAAGAAATTAAAGGAAGGAAACAATGAATGAAAGAAGAAAAATATATAAAGAATGAAAAAAGGAAGAAAATAAAAGGAAAGGAAGTCAAAAAGAAAAAAAAAGGAATCCCGTCAGAAAAGAAAGAAAACAGAAGGAAATAAAGAAAAAGGAATGAAAGAAAGATAGAAAAATTAAAGAAAAAGCTGAAAGAAGAAATTAAAGAAAAGAAGGAAAGAAGAAACGAAAGAGAGACAGAAACAAACAAACAAAAGAAAGAAGGATGACGAAAGAAAGAAAGAACAACCAAACAAAAGAAAGACAGAAGGAAGAAAGGAAGAAAAAAAGTTTGAAAGAAAGAAAAAGGAAGAAACAAAAGAAAGAATGAAAGAAGGAAATCAACATATAAATGAATGAAAGAAAGAAAGAGAGAAAGAAAGAAGGAAAGCTTGAACAAATTTATTTTTTTGAGATCACCAAGCAAACATGACGTAGAACGGAGTCTTATGGAAATCACTCTGTCCCTTAACAATCCAGAACGTTGGAAATTTTCAATTCTTTTACTTCATATTTTTTTGATTATTTTTATATTATTTTTGCAGATTATTTCTTCTCCCGGGTTGGTCAACTACAGGAAGCTTCTCAGGCAAGATCCATCTCACACAATTTTGAGTTAATTAATCTGAGTTAGGGAAAAGCTACGAAAAAGAAAGAAAAAAAGACATTTGGTTTGAGGGAGAATGCTGATCTGGTCGTGAGGAAAAGAATTCAATATCATCCGACAACTTCATTAATGTCTGAATGTAAATATGAAAGCAAAAATGATGCATCATGAAATTCTTCTTCTGAATTTAAAACTTGATTAATAATCACCAGTGCTTCAATTTTAGTATATCTTCTTTTCATAAAAGACATACATGCCAGCCATGCAGAGGTGCCCATGGGGAAATGATTATCGACGTATAAAATGGACACAGTGACACGAGTTCAAATCCTGGACGAAGCTGACTGCATTTCACATAGCACTAATACCCTAAGGAATGGTATGAATCCAGTGAGTATTAGGGCAGACTGGGTTCTTCAGCCTTGGTTTGGTAACTCGTCAAGGAGTCTGAATTAAAACCTGTTAAACTCGGCTTAAAAGACTGACCTTGTGTCACATCCTGTCCATGCAGTGGCAGTGGTAAATACATACCAGGGATCACTTGGCGTTCGCGATGGGTGGGTTCAAGTTGATCATTTAGTCCAAGGAAGGGTCCTTTCCCACCAGGCAGTATCTGCTTAGCAGGGCTGGATTTATTGCTTAGTGCATGAGGTGCTCTGAAAGGGTAAAGGCAAGCGGTTCAAGCATTTCTTGTAATGACCTCGCACCAGACTCGATTTATGAGTGACACCCCTCTACACACACACACACACACACGCTGTAAAAAGACTTCATTTTCACTTGGTAGAAAGTCGGATAATTCCATACATACCAAAAATACAAAACACTATACAAAATACATACAAAAATAAACATACTTTTCTTTGAGTGAAGGTTAGCAAAATAGTTTCCAAAACTCTGACCACTACTTAGACTCAAATCTTGACAATTTCGGCTGGTTTATGAGGAAAGCAAGTAAAAGCACGTGCGTGTGTGCGCACTCACACTTACATGCATATATACATAAAACTAAAACAATTCAATTTCACCAGTTATATATATATATATATATATATATATATATATATATATATAATTTAGTGTAATCAGACTATTGTCTTTATCTTTATTGTTACATTCATAATGATTCAGCCGAATCGTCCTTTGGCCTTCAGTTGTTTCTTGTCGAACTCGGGAGCCTACAAGGAACTTCGAAGTGAACTCTTTATTTAATCCACGCGGAAAGAATGGTTAACGGAATTAGAACAATATACCCCGTGGATTAAACCTGATAGAAAGAAGATGAGATCTTAATTATTTTTAGTTTTTTTTTAACTGAAAATAATTGAGATTTCATCTTTCTATTGTTTCATAACTATAAGTTTCTTATCTCCTCTGTAGAAGATTAAACATAATCATTAAACGAAACTTCATTATAACATCTGATAATTGTGTCATCTATTCAATTGAAAACATAAGGAACTCATAATTATAGAGCAATAGTAAAAAGGTGAGTTTATATATATATATATATATATATATATATATATATATATATATATATATATATATAGAGAGAGAGAGATTTGCACATAAATGAGAATGCCTCTCCCATTTTTATAATAAAAGTTTTCTTCTCAACCAGATTCCAAAGATTTTACTATTTCTAATGGAATATCATAGAATCAAAACGGATATTGTAAGAGTTTTCAGTTTTCTGGTAACTTAATATTACTTTTGTGTAGGGATATTCTGGAATTAAGAGCGTGTGTAGAACCTATGTGTACGTTTTTACATTGTTTACATGAAGGATATTACTGTACAGGTTAGTGACATTAAATGTAAATGCAAGTATGTTGGGATCAATTTTTTATTGTATGGAGTTTAAAAAGTGAAAATTTTCTATAATAGCTTTTTATCTAGTTTAAAAATGGTTGTTGTAGAATATATATATATATATATATATATATATATTAGACAGACCCAGGAAACTATATATATATATATATATATATACTATTGTCCTTAAATGACTACTTTTCAACCAATTTTTTAGTATATCTGAATTTTCCTCTAAATCAAAGATACCAAATATTTTATTTCTAGTAGGTTATACACTATCAAAACGGATATCATTAGGTATTATGTATAACAAAAATATTACAGACACACAACGGTACAGTTCACATCATATCAAAACAGGAGTTTCAGAGATCTTTTAGCCGATAAATATTTTGATGGAATAATTGAGTTGAATGTTAAAGGTCTTGTTTTTAAAGAAAATGAACGTTTTATTCATTGTTTTGGTGCATTTCATGTGGTGTAATGGTTAGCGAGCTAAACTAGCAAACCATTACTAGCAGGTATGAGTTTCCCTGAGTGTCCCATACATCTGGCGTTGTGTCACAATTAAGTAATCTTAGAAAATAACTACATACAGATATATAGGGTGTTTTAAAAATGGATCTGGTGGTGTAATGGTCATCGTCGTAGGAAATGGACACGGCGACACGAGTTCAAATCCTGGACGAGACTGATGGCATTTCACATAGCACTAATACCCTTGGGAAAGGTATGAATCCAATTATTCTTCCTCCAGCTATGGGTAAATAGTAGGACAGACTAGGTTCTTCAGCCTTGGTGAGGCAACTAGTCTAGGAGAAGGAAAACTCTGAATTCAAGCCTGTTAAACTCCGCTTAAAAATTGACCTTGTGTCATATCCTGCCCGAGCGGTTGGATTTTAAAAAATGTATCTGGATTGAAGCTATATTAACCAAAACAGGAATAAACGACAAGGGAAAAGTTAATTTTCTTCACATAGTCTCCGTGGCATTCAACGTGCTTATCCTAGCAAGTTTTCAATTAGACAAAGCACATCTAAATTCTTCCATTTACCGTAAATATTCGTGTATAAGTCAATCTCGTGTACTGGTCGATCCTTGATTTATGGACTAGTTTTTATAGTCCAGTCATCCCGGACTGTAAAATACACCGACTGTATCTCTGCAGAGAGGTCAAACACCCACCCCCAAACGAGTGTCCTGGATATGACACTAAATAATCTGATAGTGACACTCCAGTAATGCTGGAGCTTTTGTGAATGCGGAATACCCCTCCATTGCCATTGCTCCCAGGTCCACTCTGACCCGGAGTGGTAGCACTTGATAGAGTCCTATATATGGGTCGAATAGAACTATTTGACATTTAAATTGTATGCAAACAAATGACTTATGCTAAATAGAATTGTTAAAAATAGAAGTGTTTGGTCATTTAACTGTGTGTAAACGAATGACT
This sequence comes from Sepioteuthis lessoniana, assembly GCA_963585895.1. Lineage (NCBI taxonomy): Eukaryota > Metazoa > Mollusca > Cephalopoda > Myopsida > Loliginidae > Sepioteuthis > Sepioteuthis lessoniana. Next base: position 102,022 of record CAUZXS010004465.1, read on the forward strand.
GATGTTCGATTGAATTGTTATAGTAATGCTTGGAACCATTTAACTTTGTTGACTAATGCTAAATTGAATAGTTTGAAGTAGAACTGTTTGATCATTTAACTGAGCGTATCTACAAAATCGGTATACAAATCATATATTTGATATAAATGTAAAAACAGGATTTGGCTTTAAATAACTAACAATGGTTGATATGCCATAAAAAACCAAACCAAACCAAACCATTCCGGGTCATAGTGGACCTGACATGGTTAGCGACAAAAACGTGACTCCCCACTCACCAGATCAATAGAACTTTAATATCAAGACACCCTTTATTTGGTGGGGACAGGGTGGTTCTAAGCCTTAATAGAACGAGCACCTAATATAACGTAAGTACACTTATAATCATCAATTCAATGTCAAACCTATTTATTTACGATATTTCTAATAAATAAACGAACCTTTTTTTAAAGGCCTCGAATACGTGACATCCATCAAATATTAATGTTTAAATAGAAAAACAAAAAGATACTGAAAATCAAAATAACCATTGATAAATAAACGAATTACAACAGTCTCGATGTCTTGACGTCTTTAACTCACTAAGTTGCTCAGATTCGCACACGTCTTCATTTTAATTCTAAATTCTAAAGGAAACGAATTTGAAGATTTTGTCTCGATATTTTTTTCATCATATCTCGTAGATACCAATAGTATGATACTATGTAGGTGTATCGTTAGATATACAATATCAGCTCGTTATTCTAATTAACCGTATTTACACCAATTACATAATGGTTGTAAGATTTTCATTGCGTTATTATCAAAAATAAAGGATGCAGGATTATTTTTTAAATCAAAGTTTAGGATAATTATTTGTACTTAAAGGAGACAAACCAGCAATATTTATCCATATTACGTACAAGTTTTAAGATTGTCATAATTAAAATTCAGGAGCGTAGAGTTGGTTTATTTTATAAAGATTTAAGTTAATTATTCGAAGTACACATGGATTATAAGATTGGTTAGTATTAAAGATAAAGGACGAAGATGGTCTAATGATTGGAGTGTTCGTCAATGGTCCGGGAGAGCGGGGTTCAATCCCAGGTCGAGTCATACCAAAGACTCAAAAATTCATCTTGATTCCGCCTTGCTTGACACTCAGCATTATAAAGTGAGGATCAAGGGTAAAGTGGAGCAATCCTGGGAATGGAGTAGCGCTCTCCCCTACACCTCGGGGTAATAGCTATTGAAAAGGGAGCCTTCGGGTCACCCTCGACTAAGGTCGCCCAACTTTACTTATTTGAATCCAAAAGAGATGAAATAGCAATATTTACCCATAGTACACACGGATTGTAAGTTTGGTCAGTATTAAAAATAAAGGACGTAGACTCAATTTTATTAAAGTTTAGGATAATTATTTACGAATGTGAACGTATTTTCACCGTAAGTTGGTTGTATTTGTAGGGAACGAATAAATAAATAAATAAAATTTTAAATTAAAATTTTAAAAAAATAAATAAAAAGAAAATTATTAAATTTGCAGAAACTCCCAGAGGTCTCTAACAGGAAAAGGAGATGACGCATGCGTAAAAGAAAAAAGGCATTCCTCTTGACAAGGGGACCATATTATCTTTCTCTTTCAGGCAGTGACCAGCAGATTGATAACCTCGTGCTGGCGTGTCTGGGCACCACGCATACGTCTTTGGACGTAGCGTTGGTTAGCCCCTTTCACCCAGTAGCAGCTCTCTCTCGGTCAACATTATGCTGAAATATACTAGACCCACAAATGAACTGTAAACTAACCCTTACCGGACCTTGACAAAACTTCCAAAAGAAAACTAACCCTTATGGAAGCCCGAAATACCAAATGAGGACTGGGGGATTCAACCATTTCAATGTATTCAGGAAAAACTCCCTCATCCACGGAATGCTTGTTGAACCCAGTAAATAAAGAAAATTATAAAAGAAACGTCTTCGTCTCTTATCTGTTGCTGTCTTTTCTTTTATATAATTCTTTTGGGACTTTCTTGGGCAAAGCATTCCACCGACCAGACAACGTGGAGGTAAAGTATAATATAACCAAAATATGGAGTCAGATATCTAACGCCAACATAACCAACGTAATTCCAATGCAACCAACGTAATACCAACACAACCAACGTAATACCAACGTAACATAAGCCTAAACACCACATATTCTTGTGTGACTATGTCTGTACGTTTGCTCTATGCAAACTGTGCCTTTCAAAATATAATATGAACAATATGAATTCTTATTTTTACATGATATTAACCGAATAAAAAAATAATTTAGCTGCTAGAAATATCAGGGCATATTATATACGATAAATTTTTTTCCAGAATTTCATAGCTCAATGTAAGGAGTGCGTATTATACACGAGTGCAAATTATACGTGTGTGCGTATTATATACAATTGATTACAATAATCTATTGAAAAAATATTTTACTGCTTTGAACTTTCATAATAAACAACATTTGTTGCAAATGTTATTTTTCTTTTAATACTCTCGACAAGAATATGGTGATTCTATTCCCTAAAAATGAGTAGGACCACCCTCCAAAAAATGGGTGTCTTGTGTATGACACTAAACTGCATCAGATGGTGAGGCTACAGATCTGGGATTCCCGTAAAGGTTGATATATCATTAAATAAAAACCAAACCATCACCGATATTACATAAGATGGCCACTATTAAAAATAATTGATAAAAAGTTGCTTTTATTAAATTTGAAGGTAATTATTCAAATTTAAAAGGCATTTTATTTTATTTCATTTTTTTTTATCGTTCATGTACTAAGAATCACTGCTTTAGTTTGACTGTGCTAGGCATAAAGAAGGTGGATAGAGGTTTACTTGTAAATATCTTCAAAAAACCCTAAAAATTTATATTTCGAATGTATATTAAACTTTGTTATCTTTTAAACTTGGAAGGGAAGAAAAACATTTGGGCTACAAATGAACAAGACTTTGATTGACTGACGGGCACTTTTTTTTTATTCGGGAAAATAGATTGGCATAAAGTGTAGATAATTTTTGAAAAATTTAAATCGTTGCACTTTGAACTGTTATATTTACTCTGTGTAATTTATTAGCAGTGGCCTTTTAAAGGGAAAATAGTAAAGTCTGGAGACTAAAATCCGAAAAGTTTGAAGTTAGATTTTAACTTTAAATTGTTTAACCCAGAACCGTTGAAGACAACAGACATCATTTTAAATATATCGTCCTGGTAAATCCCGGCAACGTTTGGCCAGTTATGTAAAGTAATCGAAAGGATGTCTAATAAGATGAACAAAGAATACGCGCACCAAAGAAAATGTATTTGTATTTGTTATTCATCATCCAGTGAAGAAAAAGAACATCGATAGGACGGCAAGATGAACCGACTACCGACCGACAGACAAAATGACGAAACGGCCATCCAATAATAAGATATCCATTAAAATATACCAATAATAAGATATCCATTAAAATATACCACTTGTCTTAAAAATCAAAAGCTATCCCCTTATTTCAGATTGGATTAGGATCATTTTTAATTGATTGCCCTTCCGAAAATTGAGCTTTTATTTTGGGGTTGGTTGATTAGTTTGTTGGTTGATTGGTTGGTTGTGTTTCAAGGTATGTCAATGCTTGTAAGTTATTTAATGCCAAAACTTGTTTATGTATATGATTTCTAAACGAATAGTTTTTAGCTTTAAATGAGTCAAAGCTCATTTTTTTGCACATAGTTAAACAGTTCCAAGTATTTCTAACAAATAGGAAAAATTCTATTTACTTTTAATCATTTGTTTGGACGTAGTTAAATGGTCATACATACATAATTTGTAAGTAAATAGCTTGTTGGTAATTCTATTCTTAAATGAACGGTTGGTTGGTTGGTTGGTGGATTTTACTGCATTTCATCGTTATCGGTTATTTAATACCAAATCCTGTTATTACATATATATTAAATATAATTCGTAAAAAATAGTTTATAGATAACATTTTTAAACGAGCCAGAGCTCATTTGTTTGCAGTGTAACGGATTTAAGCATTGCTATGTCACACAAACGATTCAATTTATTATCAGTGATTTTTTTGTACATATTTCAATGGTCAGCAAGTTCCATTTGACCCATAGATAGGACCCTAACAGTTGATACCACTCCAGGTCAGGATGGACCAATGAGTAATGGTAATGAAGGGGCAGTCCACTTTCCTCTAAACTCCAGAACTGAAACTTCGCAATCAGTGAGTTTAGTGTCATACCAGGACATTCTTTAGGAGAGGCCTTACCCCTGTACAGAGATACAGTCAGTGTATTGAACAGCCCCAACCGACTTGGCTGAATAATTCTTGATGTTTGCATTCGAAGGTATATCAAAATATGGCGGTTAAAAACCCCAAACAACCTCGTCTAGGATTTGAACTCAGGTTCACCGATTCCATTTCCTACAACAATAACCCTTATGTTAAGCGCGCCTCCACGCATGCGCGCGTGTGTAACACAAGTTATAGACAAATAACAAATATATCAAATTATCTCTGAATTCAAAATTAATACAACTTTACTCTTCATAATGACCAATGATGCTTGAATGAGTTCAGGAAGAACATTTGTTTGTATAAGAATAAATTCAAGATATGTTGCCTTATGCCAAATATAAATAAATAAATATCTTTGTCTTTATTGTTTTCTTTCGAAATGTGCCTACAGGTTAGCATCTCTCTCTCTCTCTCTCTCTATATATATATATATATATATATAGTGAAAAAGTAATATAAATGATAGAACTAATAAGTTTTTTTAGTAAGATATTTCCTTTTACATTTTCACTTAACAATGACTGATGACGGTCTGAAGAAATCTAATTAAACATCGACGAACTAGGAACCGTTCTTCTTTTAAGACATCTCATTCGCGACAGGAAGATCTTATTTAAAAAAAATTAATAGACATAATTTCTCTATTACTTTTAACAAAACATGTCTACAAGAAAAATCGATTTCAACCTAAATACTCTCTCTTAATATATTTATGCGTGTGTGCTTTTAGACAGCATATTTCTTTTTATGCATTTACCCAACCCCCTCCGTACAAGCAGGATGTAACACAAGGTCAATTTTTAAGTGGAGTTCAATAGGTTTGAAGTTAGAGTTAAAGAACACAGTCTGCCCCACTATTTATTCACAGCTAGACGGAGAATAATTGGATTCATTCCTTTCCCCAGATTATTAGCACTATGTGAAATGCAAACAGCCTCATCCAAGATTGAACTCGGCTCGATATGTCTATAATTCTCCGACGATAACCAGTACACTACAAGTAACTCTAAGCATATTTACTGTGAATAAATTATTTGTATAAATAATAGTTGAAGCTATAACCATTCACAAATTATTATTATGATCAATCACTTGAAACTATTTAATCGTCTGAAGAAAGATTGACTTAATTTCAAATCCTTGTCCATAATCTTTAATAGAATATGCCAAATTTTTATCATTTAGTGTATTCGGACAATGCCTTCATCTTCATTGTTATATTCACTACATTTCGGCCGATTCTTCCTTCGGTATTCTTCTGGCATTTCTTGTCGAACTCAGGAGCCTACACTGAACTTCGAAGTGAACCCTTTATCTAATCCACAGGAGCTCGAAATTCGAAGGAGGCTCTCAGGTTCGACCTGAAGAAGGCTGAAGGATGCATCAGCCGAAACGCTGTGAATATTACAACAAAGATGAAGACAATAGTCCGAATCCTCTAAATTATAAAAATCATCTTAGAAAAACGGATAAAGAATATATATATATATATATATATATATATATATATATATATATATATATATATATATATACTTTTCGTCCCTCTCTCGTTTATATCTTCCTAATCACTAAATATATCATCATTATCAAGACGTGCCGACTGCACGGATTCTTTTGACTCTCTCTCTCTCTCTCTCTCTCTCTCTCTCTCGCACCATGTATCCTTATCTGCCATCGCTTTTAGTCAGTCCTCTGAACAGAACTGATGTAGTAATTTACGAGGAGCAATTTCAAAAATGCAATTTGACACTTTAGAAGAACGATATGCAATAAAATTCTGTTTTAAACTTGGAAAAAATGCCACAGAAACGTATGAAATGCTTCAGACTGCTTTTGGAGCATCTTGCACGAATCGAGCATCAGATTTTGAGTGGCATAAGAGATTCAAGGAAGGCAAGGAGTCTGTGAGGGATGATGAGAGGTGTGGGAGGACTAAGGAAGTCAATAGACCAGAGTTGATTTGCCAAAGGGTTAGGGTTAGGGTTACTATGTTGAGGTTTTAAGAGATTCCTAAGGAAGAGATTCCTAAGGAAGAGGCCAGCACTCTTCAAATCGGGTCAGTGGCATTTCCAGCAGGACAATACACCAGTCCACAACTCCATCGTTGTCACGGACTATTTGAGCAAGATGGGCTTCAAGACAGTTCCTCAGCCTCCCTATAGTCCAGACTTTGCTCCCTGTGACTTTTGGTTATTCATTTAGCACAGAGGCTGTCGTTATGAGACAATTGAGGAGATGAAAGAGGCTGTGACGAAGGTCATTGACACGCTCACATAAGAGGACTTCCATGGAGCCTTCCAGAAGTTGTTGGAACGGTACAACGAGTGCATTGCAGCCGGAGGAGATTACTCCGAAGGGGACTAGAGTTTCATGTGTGTACTATCAATAAAAGTGCCCATACGAAAAAGTCTGGAAACCTATCGTATGCACCTCGTACGAAGTTCTTTGCTTTGATGTTGCACAAAGCCAAATGAATGGAGCACCCAATGAAACTCGAACTCACTCGTGTATGTTCTCTAGTCTAGCTTTTTAACCATTACACTAGCAGAGGTGTCCAAACAGAACCGACGTATGAAAGTCTTTGTGGGCTAGTCGACACTGGTTTGTCCATGTGAACAAATTCGTAAGAACATTGCTTATCCGTTCATCCTTATTTCTTCAGCATATCTTGTACTTCTTACTTGGATGTTTTTTTTTTTAGATGTGAGACAAGCGGCCGTGGAGCTGCTGTAGGAGTGAGCATATTTTTAGTGTCTATTTGTATAAATCTAACCAGGTCAGTGTCTTAAAAACTACAAGCAGTAATAAAAAGTTAATAATGGCTGACACCAAATATCGATTTCAAATAACTACTTATTTATTTTTGGGCTGCACTCTATTCATATTTCTTTAACTGAATTTCTGTGCAGCAAAGTTTGATGATAAATAATGCCTAATAATATCCCTTTTGACAGAATAATGTTCCACTAGACATAATAATAAAATCCTGCTATCTTTGCTGACGAAGAAGAAAATTAAGTTTTCTCAAAAAACAATAGTGGAAATGTACTTATTTACATACAAACACACACACACACTCATATATTTATTATTGATATATACCGGCCAATTATTATATTGGGTCGAGAGTTCACCAGTGGTCTGCGAGACCAGGGATCAAACCCAGGTCGAGCCATACCAAAGACTCAAAAATGGTACTTGATGCCGCCATGCTTAAAGTTCAGCATTAAATAAGTACGGATCAAGGGTAAGTAGAGCAACCCAGGGAAAAATACATGCAGAAATTTTTTAAAGTGGGGTCCTTTGGGTCTACCTTATCATCGGTCGACCAGCTTATATATATATATATATATATATATATATATATATATATATATATATATGAAGAAAAGTTGAAAAAACAAAATAATCAAAAATTTGATGAATTTATCACGAAAGTCGTTTTTTTCAACTTCTCTTCATACTGTCGGATTTATACCGTGTATGTATGTGTGCGTGTGATATTAGTATAAATGTTTTGGGTAGTTGATTGCTCAAAAAGTGTTTAATAATTGGCACATATATGTATGTGTATGTATTATCTTACCTGTGCAGCCACTTACCTCCTATCTCAAAAACCAAGTAAGACGAGCAAGGCATTTGGGACACTGCTGGAGAAGTAAAGACGAACTCATAAGTGACTTCCCCAGTCGGCTGGAGCTGTAGAATACACTGATTGCATCTTTGCAGAGGGGTAAGACCCACCCCAACAAGTGTCCTAGGTGTGACAGTAAACAATCTGACGGTGAGGTTCCAGTAATACTGGAGCTTTGGGAAGTGCGGCGCACCCCTTCATTGCTATCGCTCCCAGGTCCATTCTGGCCTGGAGTGGTAGCACCTGATAGGGCTCTCTATCTATGGGTCAAATAGAACTAAACTGAATTGTTAGAACTAGAAATATGTTTGACATTGAAACTGTACTTACACAAAACCGAATTGTTTGAAATATAACTGTTTTGATATTTAACTGTGTTTGGACAAAATCTATACTTATATCAAACTGAATTATTTGAAATAGAACTGTTTGACTAAACTGAATAGCTTGAAATAGAAAATATTTTGACAATTAAACTGTTTACTAATGCTAAACTGAATTGTTTGAAATAGAACGATTATTTGTATGAAAATGGATTTGGCATTAAATAACCTACAAAGCTAACAAAACATAAGTGACGTTCTTCAACTGGACGTGAGACTGTTGACCGACCAGCAAGAACTTAATTACAGCAGCTCTATACGTAAATAGGAAGCAATTTGGTAAACTGCCGGGAGCGATGGATGATAAGGAAGGATGGAGAGAGAAATTCAGGGAAATCCGTGCAGTCAGCGCGACTCGATGAATATGATATATATATATATATATATATATATATATATATATATATATATATATTATTTTCTCACAGGTTATCCCAGTTCTTTTTGCATATCATAGTGCGTGCGTGTGTATTAACAAACCTCTGTATATATATATATATATATATATATATATATATATATACAAAGAGAGAGACAGACAGGTAGATACAAAAAAAAAGATATATATATGAACAGACTGAGATTGATTGATAGATTAATTGATAGATAGATATGAACAGATTAGGATAGCAAATAGCAAATAGCAGATAAATAGAGAGAGAGAGGGGGGAGAGAGAGAAGATGAACAAGATGAGAGAGAGAGCGTGCCTACGTGCGTGTATGCATATGTGTGTGTGTGTGTGTGTGTGAGAGAGAGAGAGGGGGGGGAGGAAAAGAGAAGACTGTATATTACTTTGAACAGAGCCATGTGCGTCAGTGGACAGATCGATATATACCCAAACTGATAGATAGATAGATAGATAGATAGATAGATAGATAGAATGGAAGTGAGCAAAAGAGAAGATGGATATTATTTTAAGTAGACTTACGTAGATCAGTAGACCGAACGACATAAACTCCGACTAATAAATATAAACTGACTGACTATGATAGATAGATAGATAGATAGATAGAAACCAAAATAATGTAACTATAATGACAAATATTTCCCTAATCTTCACTGCATTTTTAATTGCAAATAAAAATTTCAGCTAACCTTTGACTGGCAAAGTAATTATCGGTATCAATTTCCGTGTCCGCTTGATGTGATAATTAGAGGCGAAAATTCTGGATTTTTGGGTCGACGCCAGAAAAAATCCACCTCCGGTTTGAATTTCCTCCAGTGAAAAAGATAATTAATCCTAATTTTTTTTCGTGTTTTCTTGTAAATATTCATAAAAAAATTCAAAAATAAAGCAAAAAACAAACAAACAAACAAAAAAACTTTTATCTCATTCAAATGACGTATATTTCACTTTACTCGCTTATTTTCACTTTTTTAAAATTTTATTCATTCAATAAATATGAAAGTATAATTTTAATGAAAGCTGATTGCTAATCTCAGTAAACCAAATAAAAATGACGAAGAAACTTTTGTGTTCATGACCTTGTGTCAGACAAACCATATCTCTTATCATTAGCACCCAAATAAACACACGCATGTTTACAGAAACACACATACATACGCACATACGTTTTATTTTTTAAATCATTTTTTGAGTCACAAAACCAAGCAGTTCTCTTTCAGGGAGACGGTAGGATTACTTGGCAGCATCGATATCCTCTCCAAATAATTTGTGATAGGTTTTGTAACAAGTTTTAATGAATTAGATGATTAAACAGTTCAGGTGTAAATAAAGACTTCTATGACTGTTTTATCTCTCAGATATTATATCTTCGTATTTACAGTGTTGGATATTACCGAACGGATATAGAATGATGTAATTATGCTCTTCGGTTACCTTGGAAACGCTAATTTTGGTAATTATTCTATTTTTGATTCAGTTTACTTTTTCTTATCAAAAATTAAACACTAAGCAGTTAACTTGAAAACATTTGATTCCTGGTATAATCTTGGGAGCTAAAAAGTCTGAAATAAAAAAAAAGGACGGAAATTTTTTTTTTTGAATATTGAAATAATTTATGACCAACTTCGACTTTTAGGAGCTGATTCAAAATAGCTTTTAACGGCTTTTGACTATCTTATGAGAGTTTTACAGTGGTGCTATGAAACCGTGATAAAATCGAAAAGAACTTATGGAGCGGAAAGGTTTGTTTTTTTAACGAATTTTGGGAACTATGTTTTTTAGTTGAATGTCAAAATCTTAAATAAATTTTTTTTTTACAAAACTCTATGAAAGGTTTTACAATATTATACGGTGCGTCTACAAAAGGAATAGATTAAAAAACTACAGAAGATTGCAATATTGTAGGAGTCATGAAGAGAAATGGCAGAGACAGGAAGAGATAACGACTATTTTATATCAGGAAAGAAAAAGTCAGACAAGTCGATTCTAAAAATCCCACTCACTTTATTGACGATGGACTGGTCTCAAAAACAGGAAAACATAAAGTGATATTTTCAAGTCTGTATTTACCATTCCCACCACACGGGTGGGATCAAGGTCAATTTTTAAGTAGAGTTTAACAGGTTTTCCTTCCCCTAGACTGATTGCCTAACTAAGTCTAAAGAACCTAGTCTGCCCGACAATTTATAATTGGATTCATACCTTTCTCTAGGGTTATTAGTACTATGTGAAATGCAATCAGCTACATCTAGGATTTGAACACGTATTGCACCACGAGCACCTCGAGTGATATTTTCGAATAGATCAAGGAAAAGATCTATTCTATGAAAAATTGTAGGAGGGGGTTCGCACAGCAACGAAATTTAGGTCGTAATTTGTCACTGTTTCGGTAACAAACTGGTTACTTCTTTTCAAAAGTCTCAACTCTCGTTGCTGGCCATCTCTCGCATTTACTGCGAGTATTCTCGGAATTGACTTTCTGTTGTTGGTCACAAAACTCTACATCAGAGTCCTTGGTGGTGGTTAGAGACGGTCATTACATTACAAATATTGATACTCATGATACACAGTTCTGCTGAAAAACTCTCCAAGTTTCTCATCGAGGCTTTCGGTAACATCTGATGTTCCATTGTCAGTCAGGATATCACAAACAATTCTATTAGTTTATTTGCTGCTAGATGCAACAACAACAAAAACAACAACAACAACGATGTAAACGTCCTCTTAGCTTGCTGATTCCATAATTTTTGCCATTTACTTTATTTTTCTATACAATACCTATTTTACAATCTTTTTACTAATCAAAAATTTACATTGAACAATTACAAAAAATAATTTTTATCATAAACGATAAAACCACACAAGAGAAAAGAGATTTAACCATATTTACCAACCCCTTCGCTCGGGCAGGATATGACACAAGGTCAATTTTTAAGCAGAGTTTAACAGGTTTGAATTCAGAGTTTTCCTTCTCCTAGACTAGTTTCCTCACAAAGGCTGAAAAACCTAGTCTGCCCCACTATTTACCCATAGATGGAGGGAGAATAATTGGATTCATACGTTTCCCAAGGGTATTAGTGCTATGTGAAATGCAATCAGTCTCGTCCAGGATTTGAACTCGTGTTGCTGTGTCCATTTCTTAGGACGATAACCATTACACTACGGGCACCTCCAAGAAGAGATTTAACGGTTATATTTTTTAAAAATTTATGGAGTTAATATTATACCGAAAAAGAATTCACACAATCTTCTAGGGAAATATTTAATTTAAGTGAGTAACACACTTACCGATTAAAATATTGTTGTTTTTGTCTCGGTATCTTGGTATCTTTGTTTAATGTCATATCAACCTTCATGGATTATTTCATATCCAAGCCAGAGGAACAGTAGTGGTTCTATTTAACCCATTGCTTGAATGGGTAGGGGGTCACTGTATATATCTCTATGTTGTTTTTAAGATTTTTTCCCATTTTTCCCATTGAATAGGAATGGATTTTAAGCTGGTCTATTTGACCCATAGATGGGGCCCTATCAGGTACTACCAATCCGGGTCAGGTTGGACCTTGATATAAGGGTAGCGAAGGAGTACTTAACCCTTCCCAGGTCTCTAGAACTGAGGCCTCACCATCAAATGCAGTTTATTGTCAAACTCAGGACACCTCTTTTTTGGGAGAGGCAGGAGGTCTCATTCCTTTGCAAGGAATTCAGTTAGAGTATTCTAAGCCCTGTCGACAAGGTTAGTCTTTTAACCGAGTAAATAATATTAAAAACAATAATTTACTTTCAAATGAATTATTCGACATGAAATAAAAATGCATTTTAACGATTAGTATAAAGAAAATATCGAATAAATATTGCTATTAAATTTTATCTGTTCGGTTTTGTTTTTAAGAAAAAAAATATGAAGACATCGATCTATTTGAAGAACACTTTTTTTCTATTTGTTTATCACAATAGAAAATATTTTTGAGATAAATTTCTTAAGTTTTTTATGGTTATTTTTTCGAGTTTTTTGAAATTTAATCAATTTTGTATTGATTTATATTGACTTTTATACATTTGATGAAAGTAATCAGACAAGAGAAGTTCTTTTTAGTTTCTATTTTGATCAATTCATTTATTTATTTATTTTCAACATAGCCACTATTGAAGCCGATTCTAATCAAAGTTAATTCCAGAGTGTCAAAACAATTTACTTTCCGTTGGATAATCTTAAAAAAGTAATAATGAAAATAGATTTTTTGAAAAATAGGGTGTCACAAAACTGAAATTGTCGATCATGCGTTTGCTATTTATAATTTTTATAGAACAGCAACAAGGTTTTATATTTCTCTAAAGAAATTCTCTTGTCTTGTCTTGTCGAAAAATTAATTTACTTCACACACACCACTACAACCACACACACACATACGAGTTTGATGCATATGTTTATATCCTATTAATAATTCACACACACACACACATATATATATGAATATATATATATACAAATATATATATATGTGTGTGTGTGTGTGTGTGTGTGTGTGTGTGTGTGTGTGTGTGTGTGTGAGAAAATTCAATTTACAGCAGTAAATACGGAAAGGCTTTATGCCATCTAATCAGACTAGCCCATGGTCCTCAATCTTCATCCATGGTACCATTCAAGTGAAAGGACAATTCCCCTCTATTTAAAGATCATGAGGGTGTCATGAAACGTTGGACTGAGACCTTCACTTATTTTTTTCATAATCCTTGTCTCAGAAGGATACTATCACAGGCTGATTTTACATTGATACTTCCGTAGCAGCCAACAAATAATTGTGAAGTTGTGAGTCTACAGTAGATTTGAGAAGCCATATGAGAGAACGCAGGGACACAGTTGACGACAAAGACAGTTAGTTGTCTCGTTTGTCACATATGCGACTGGGCTTGTAAGGATGAACTAGGCATCCGGATACACAGGCGCTTCAACGAATTCCTCTTGCAGATTTGAGGAGATGGCTTTCTTCTGTAAGTAGTCACTCGCTAGAAGCATCTTGCGTGTCTAGCCACACTGAAGAGTTGTGATACAACAGTCTATCTTAGGATGGCAATATATGTGTTTCCCCTTCCCCGGGGGTTGAGCACTGCAGCGGAGAATTACCGGTTGCCACTTACGCGCAAATGCAAAGCTCTTCTCATGAATTGAGCACTCCGGTAGCCTTTAGTATATATGTAAATATATATGTAAAAATTCCTTCATTTACGCTAAGGATGACGATAACTCGGCGGTAAGATATCCGAGGGGCGTGAAGTCAACCAATTTTCGATCCCAGCTTGAAGTATCTCGCCTGTCTAGCCACACTGAAGAGTTGAGATACAACGAAACTGTCTATCTAGGGATGACAGTATATATATATATATATATGTGTGTGTGTGTGTGTGTGTGTGTGTGTTCTGTGTGTATGTCACATTTATCATAGTAAGAAATAAAATCGGCTACCAGAGTTCAAATCCTGGACGAGGGTGTTTGCGTTTCACTCGCTATAAAATTATGTATCCATCTATTATCCTCAAGCTCGAAGTAAATGAATAGTAGAGCAGACTAAGTTCTTTAGATTGTTTGGTGTCATACCCAGGACACTCGTTGAGGAGGGGTCTTATACTTGTGCAGAGTTGCAGTCGGTGTATTCTACAGCCCCAGCCGAGTTGGCTGATTATCAAATGGAATAGTTACTTGGGATCAAATAATTGTGTACAAATGAGTTGTATTAAGAATATTTACTTGAAGCTATAGTCGTTTACAAATGATCATTATCATTAGTTACTTGAAACTATGTAATCGCTTGAAAGAATACTGACTTCGGCATTAAATAACCAACCAACCAACAAATTCTAGTTATTTAATTATTTTTGTTTTAAGAGTAGTTAATTTTTTGGTGATTTTTTATATTTTGACCATTATCTTTATTTTACCGGGGCACATGAAGGTGACATTATTCAGAGATAAGTTATTAATTTCATGTTTAAATGGAACGTCGCGTAACGATTATCATCGTAAGAAAGTTACTCGCCGAATCTGAGTTCAAATCCTGAACGAGACTTTGTATTACACTTTCTGCTTATTCCCCTTGGAAAACGCATGAATCCATGTTTTTTACCCCTCAAAATTGATAAATAGTTGGGTAGGCGAGACTCTTGAGCCTGGTTACCGCAACCCATCTAGGAAAAGGAAAATCCTGAATTCAAACCATCTGTATTCGCTTTGTGTCACAGCTTCCACATGACAGAGAAGTTTGATAAATACGTACTCATCTCTTAACGATCGAGCGTCAAATTAACACTTAAAAAGTCATGAACCGAAAGATTCCTGCGCTTTGCCCATTATACAAGTTATTCAATATCATTTCCATCACAGAATTTTCATGAAAGAGTTGAGTAGTGTTTGATAATGAATCAGTTGTTAGATATCGATAGTCGATACCAAACTAAAAACTAACATATCCTTTGTCAGTCAAGGTATTTTTGGAGGCAAACTGATCATGGCAATGTATCAGGTAATGTTTTAATGATATATCATAACAGACACATATTAAATGTTTTTTTAATAAGGAACTTCAGAAAATGACGTCAAAACAAAAAAAAAGCGAACAAAAAAAAATACCCGGTGAAATAAATGGAGGCTTTTGTTCTTTTTTTTATTCGTTTTCTTTTAAAAAGTCATTAATTATTGCACAATTAAATACGGTAATTATGCAGAAGAAATACGCATTTCTAAATCTTAATGATTAGGGTTAGTTTGATGTGGTGTTCAAAATAAAATAAATAAATAAATAAAAATATTTTATTTATTTATTTATTTATTTATTTATAAAAATAAAAATAAATACGACAAAAGCAGTAATAATTGTCAACATCACACTTCCCCTTCAGTTCCGTTCACACACACACACACACACACACACACACACAACCACACACACAAACTCTCTCTCTCTCTCTCTCTCTCTCTCTCTCTCTCTCTCTCTCTCTCTCTCTCTCTCTCTCTACTGTGAGTGTTTTCTCCTCCCCACTGTAAGACGCAATTTCGAATGCCAAGACGTGAGGTGTCGGGAAGAAGCTTCGTGGCTGCAGATGCGCACAAGAAAAGATGAATACCTTAAAACTAGGAATAAACCTGTTCCATTGCAGAGATAGTCGCCTCACAATCTTCCTACTGAACTTCTCATCAGAGCCAGGTCAGCGATCGTGACTAGATAAAAGACAAAATTTCAAGGTAGGAAGGTTCTTCCCAAGTTGAAAGATTGGCACGCCGCAATCTTATTTCTAATCAATTTCAGAGGTCGCCACTTGAACTGAGACAAAAACCTAATTGTTGAATGCTATTTTCAAGGTTGGAAGGTTTTAATACAATTGAGAAGAGGCACGACGGAATTTTCTTACCATTATTTCCTATTGTAGCCATAGGCAAAAGTTAGAATATCGAATACTTATTTTCAAATTTGGAAAGTTTTCAAGGGACGAAAATTTGATACAGCAAAACTTATTTCCCCTTTGTGCTTATTTAAATACTGACATAAGACAAAAGATAATTCTTTATAGAGTTGTTTTTTGGAGAAGGGAGACTCCAAACCTTTCTTATTCTCCAGATCTTGTTCAATCTAATCATTAGCACTTCCGGTGTTTACAGATCCATTTTGATACACCAGTTCTTAAAATACAAAAAGTTAAATCTCTCTTTCTACATTCTTTTTCTGGAAACCAAAAGATTAATAAAAAGACTCTTATGAAGCTTACAAAACACCAAAGCAATGGTTCGCTTACCTAACGTTGATTCTTATTTCTAAGACATTGTCGCTGAAATATTGTAAGGAGATACACTGGCATCATTTCTATTCATAATCTGCCTAAATTACATACTACGAACGTCAATAGAGCTAATGAAAGA
This sequence comes from Sepioteuthis lessoniana, assembly GCA_963585895.1. Classification (NCBI taxonomy): domain Eukaryota; kingdom Metazoa; phylum Mollusca; class Cephalopoda; order Myopsida; family Loliginidae; genus Sepioteuthis; species Sepioteuthis lessoniana. The sequence continues at coordinate 118,668 of CAUZXS010004465.1, forward strand.
AAACGGTTTCACACTAAAAAAAAAAAAAAAAAAGGCAAGAAGCAGAAGGCATTATATAGAAGCTATTACTGATGCAGACTAAACCAGTTGTTATCTAGCGGCATAATGATAAATGATTAAACATTATGAAGATGCAACAACGCATTTCTTTATAAAAATATAACTCCCACGTTTTATTTCTCGAAAAGGGTCGTAGCTGGCGTATGTGTAAGAGAGACAAGGAGACGGAGGGAGAGACGACGACAGAACTGATCCCAAACTTCTTCTCTTTACCATACCACGCTATGTTAACTTCAAGGCTTTATATTTTTGCTTTTTCTGCCTCCCGGCCAGGGGCCACTACAAGCCGTGGCCTTACCCGGAGCCTGGCGGCCATTCTCCTTGACTGACCGTATCTAGACACAAGACTCCAGGTTGAAGACTGAACCCTACAAGATTCTCCGTATCTGCTGTGGGCCGTGTATTTATAATTTCACGACGCCCACGTATTTCGGTTGTCACCCACGTGACGTGATTCCACTTATTCATTGAAGTGAGACCTGCAATCACATTGTTTAAACAGCTGGAACATCCGGTTCTGTCAAAGGTCAATATGCAACACGATGATCTAATGCATCTTGCAAATACACCCGCTCAAGGCGAATGTCTGATGCAAAACCTGGAACACACATTAAGAGGCATCGGACACCACGTGAAAGATAAAACACGCGTTTTAATCAAGATGATGTCATCTCCACACTAAATGACAAGACTTAAATTAGTCGAACAGTTCATACACTTCAGTAGAAACATCTCATCTACTGAAAATGATAACATGCATAATTAAGACATGAGTTACTATTAACAGATTAATGACCATAAGAAAATCTGATAAAATAAAACTAAAATAAAACTAATACCGACTTGGTTGTAGCCGTGTCCGTATTACTGTATGGTTGCACCATGTGAACTTAACGAAACGCTTGGAGAAACAGCTAAATGAGAACTACGTGAGGATGCTGCGTACTGTTTTGAACAAATCCTGAAAGCAACATCAAACAAAACCTCTGTACGGCCACTTTCCTCACATCTCTCAAACTTAGTAAGACGAGCGAGATATGCTGGACAATGCTGGAGAAGTAAAGACAAACTCTTTTGCGACGTTCTTAAGCAAAAGTTAATACATCCCTTCTGTGTGAACACTGGAAGCCATTTAAGAGTGATCACCGATAGGAACAAATGGCAAGAGAGAAAGAGAAAGTCAATGGTATCCATGCTATCGGTACGCTATTATGATAATAATGTCATCGGGATGAGAGCCTACTTATGATGATAAACTATAAATTAATCCATAATTCTTAATTAAACGTAAACTTAAGGTATTTTTCTGACCATAAATTTTGATATCATTTATGGGTTGACCTGATATATTGATCTTTGTATTAACATCGATGTAACAATTTATCTAATATGGGCTGCTACGTAGTTTTGGCGAGCTTCAAATTAAGAGGGGAAGAGATTAATCCGAACCAGGTAACGAAATCAATTCGTAGCACACCAGCTCTTCCCCTGACTACGTGGCTATGATAGCTGCCCAAGACAATCCCTCTACAAAACTTTCTTGATCTAAATATACTACACATCAATCTATTTATAACAGTTGCTTTTTTTTGTATTTCTCTCCAATTCAGCTATACATAAAAACAAATATGCAGGCATCAAATTTCCATGTCTTGACGATGCAGTTATAATGGCGGAATACAGTGACAGTCAATAGATATCACCAATTTCAAGTTAACAAATTTTCTATTGTTTAAATCCCAATAATATAATATATAACTGTATTTATTATAACATAATGATAATATATTATAATATAATAATATATTATAATATAATAATAGTGTTTATTATAAAGCAGCGATTTTTAAACTTTCTGAACCGGGCCCCCATTTGTATTTCAGGATCTATCTAGTGGACCTCCGTATAAATAAGAAGGAAATTTCTTGGACCCCACATATGAATAAAGATGAAATTTATGAAAAATACTTCATGACAATCACATTCAATATTTCCATAGTCCAGGTGGCTGAGGCTAGAGTATTCACTGACCACATCTTTACAGAGGGGTAAGACGCCCCCAATGGGTACCCAGGATATGATATTGAACAATCTGATAGCGAGGTTCCAGTAATCCTGTAGTTTTGGGGAATGCGGACTACCCCTTCATTGCTATCGCTTCCAGGTCCACTCTGGCCCGGAGTGGTAACACCTGATATGGTCCTATCTAAGAGCCGAATAAAAATGTTTGACATTTAAAGTGTGTTCAAACAAATGACATGCTCAATTGAATTATTAGAAATAGAACTGTTTAATCATCTAATTGCTTGTAAACAAATGACTGATGTTTAATTGATGATTTGATTGATGTTAATGATACATAGCAATACTTGGAACCATTCAATTTTGACTTATGCAAAACTGAATTGTTTAAAATAGAACAGTTTGATCATTTAACTAATTGTTCACGATACTTTGCAATACTTTTACTTATGTTTACAAACCATATATGTCTAATATATATGTATAAAAAGATTTCGCATTTAATAACATACAATAGTTGATATATCATAAAACCAAACCAAACCAAATCATATATACTCAATATCTATGTATAAAGATATTTGGCATTAAATAACCTGCAATTGTTGATGTGCCATAAAACCAAACCAAAGTAAATCATATATATTCAATACATATGAATAAAGAGGATTTGGCATTGAATAACCTACAATGTATGATATGCCAAGAAAGCAAACTAAACCAATATTTGCTCTGATTGGTGTCTTTGTTTAATGGCATATCAACCTTTGTAGGTTATTTAATGCCAAAGCCATTTTCCAAGAAGAACAGTAGTGGTACTATTTAACCCATAGCTGGGAGGATAAGGGGGTTCATACCTTTCCCAAGGGTATTTGCCCGAAAGTGAACATAATAGCGCAAGTGGAGTACGAACTCGCGTACTACGATTCCGCAGTCCATCGCTTTAACCATTACACCTCGAGGACACACGCCTTTATTTGCTCTGAGTAATGACATTTAGTGAGAAGTGCGTGCTTGCTTCGCCTAGTACAAATTGTCAATTCTTGGTGATTTAAAAAAAAAAGAAAGAAATACGCTTTGCACACCAGTCATCATAATCGTAAGTGCTTAAAATGCTCTTTCGCATAAGCATATCGTTGCATTTTAACCGCCTTTTGAGACAATAAGCCAAAATTTGAGTAATGGTTGCTGTTTACAGACCTATAGACCTATAGCGCATTATAGTCCTGTGGGCAAAGTAGGGCACTGGGACTCCTACACTGACAACCACTAACAGAAATAAGAATATAAATGGTAGATAATGCTCGTGAGCCCGCGAACTGCCCTGCGTGTCTATACTTTAAAACGACCCTGGCTGTTTAAAATTAATTTTCATAGGTGTGTACCGGTAATAAGAAATATGAATTTACGAATCTATCGATAATCAGATAATATAAATTTTCACGACACCCTTGCAGCATCTAGAAACCTCTACTATAGATATTGCAGACCAACCATGGTCCTCGGACCACAAATCGAAAACCACTTACATTGAGAGTCGAAAAAAGAAACCAAAAAATTCAAATTTTACAAAAGGAAAAAAATATATTCGGGATATTGGAACACATTATTTTGTGCTTGCTTTCTTTCTTTAATGGGATATCAAACTTCGTGGGTTATTTGATGCCAAAGCCATCCTTGTAGAGTAGTAGTGTAACTGTTTAACCCATAGCTGGAGGAATAAGAGGTGGTATGAGTAAAAAAAGTTAACATGATAGCGAGACTGGAGCTCGAACTCGCTGAGTATGATGTCACAGCCCAGTACATTAATCACTACGCCACGGGGACTCTACGCTTATTATTTTTGTCTATTGTTTGTATAATTTGAATATACGGGTTGGCATCGAATGGAATTTCGACGGGTTCAGTTAGTACGTGATTATTATCTTATTGCTATACCTTCTATGTCACACACAGATACACGCTAGCCCAGTCGGCTGGGTCAGTAGAATATGCCAACTGCATCTAGGCAGTTGAGTAAGACTCCCCACCAATGAATGTCCTAGTTATGACACTAAACTGCATCTGATGGTGAGGCTTCAATCTTGGAGCTTTGGATAATGTAAAGTACACCTTCATTGCCATTTTTCAAGGTCCACTCTGACCCGGAGTGGTTGTACTAGTTCTACACTTGAAACCATTTAACTGTGTGTAAATAAATGAGCTCTGACTCGTTTCGAAATAATGTTACCAACGAACTCTTCGTTTACCACCACACACACACACACACACACACACGTGCGCGCGCGCACACACACACACACACACACACACACACACATATATATATATATATATACATACATATTTACCAACCCCTACGCTCGGGCAGGATATGACACAGGGTCAATTTTTTTAAGCGGAGTTTAACAGGTTTGAATTCAGAGTTTTCCTTCTCCTAGACTAGTTGCCTCACTAAGGCTGAAGAACCCAGTCTGCCCTACTATTTACCCATAGCTGGAGGGAGAATAATTGGATTCATACCTTTCCCAAGGGTATTAGTGCTATGTGAAATGCCATCAGTCTCGTCCAGGATTTGAACTCGTGTTGCCGTGTCCATTTCCTACGACGATAACCATTACACCACAGATAACCATTACACCTCTCTCTCTCTCTCTCTCACTCTCTCTCTCTCTATATATATATATATATATAAACAGGATTTAGCATTGAATAATCTAAATGGATCAATATACCATAAAAAACATCCACCAACCAACCAACCAACCAATCAGCCAACCTGTACAAATTTGTATCTGCTTAAAATATGCTAACTGCAAACCCTGCTGCGGGGTAAGACCACCCATTGCAACACGAAGTATACAACCATTCATGTGCAAATTATAGGAATACCAGAAACAATATAACTGTGTGAAAGTTTTTTGTATTCGGTCTAGATATTTGCAGGCATATAACTGGGCGCAACTTAATTTGACAGCAATACTTGATACCATATAACTGTATACAAACAAATGATTATTATTGAATACGAACAGCCACTTGAAACTACATAATTGCGTATAAATCATTAGTATTAGAGAGAAATACTTGAAATCATATAACTTTACAAACAACTTATTATTATTATTATTACTCTTTATCAGTTTTTCACACCAGTATTAGTTGGAGGTCTTTTACTGGAGTCTAAGCGTTAACAAATTACCTCAGTTCTCCAGAACTCCTCTCAGTATTCTGGCCAATACTAGTAATGCTATAGTTTGGATGTTCTCGGTTCGTCCTCCGATTTCCAACTTTTACAGTCATTTTATCAAGCCTTTGGAGACCATTCAGAGCGCACAAATTATAAATGGTATCACCTTCACTTTCATGCTTCATAACTTTTTTTGTTCTCCTCGAAGAGAAGTACTTGTCTCTCTTTTGGTCTTTTTTTTTTTTTTTGTGTGTGTGTGTGTGGGGGGATTTTCACTCTGTGGTCCACCGGGACGACAAATTCAACTATTTGGAAGTTGTTGTTTTTTTTTTTTAAATTATCACTAGGTCTGGTATTCTGGCCTGGAGTAGATGATCTATTTGTATCTCAAAATCTCAGAGAATTTTGTGTCTCATGATTCAAGAAGGATTCTGGATTATGCTTATATCATTTGGTAGTTTGATAAAATTTCAATTTCTTGCACAGTTCCCTGAGGACATCTTCTCCACCCACTTGTGTCAAGTCTTGTACGATCTTTGGGCTTGTTTGTTGTTACTTATTATGTAATTAATCGTTTCGTCTCTTTCACTACAAAACCTAAAGTTATTATTATTATTATTATTATTTTACTCTTTTGAGAGTTTTTTTCACACCAGCGTTAGCTTATAGTTTTCCACTGGAGTGTGAGTGACAGCAAGTGACCTCAAGACTCCAGGACTTTTCTCTTATTGATCTCAATAATGCTGTAGTTTGGATGGTCTCCACTCGTCCTCTTATCTCCAAGTGGTCCAGTTCCTGTACTAATCCCTTGGTGACTGTACCGAGTGCACCGATTACAATTGGTATCACTGTCAATTATGAGTTCCATAGTTTTTTGTTCTGTAGCAACGTCTAGGTACTTATCTCTCTTTTCTCTTTCTTTTAGTCCAACCTTGTAATCAACCGTAACAACAAAGGCCACAATTCGGCAGGTTCTCTTTTTTTGTTAGCAATCATAAGATCTAATCCTCTGGTTGAGATTAGATGATCCATTTGTATCTCAAAATTACAAAGAATTTTGTGCGTCTCATTTTCTAGGACCGATTCTGGGTTATGCATATATCATTTGTTTGTATGGTTGAATTTAAGTGTCTTGCACCATTCACAGTGGATCACTTTGCCTACCCAGTCGGATCTAATCATATACTCTCTTTATGCTAATTTACTGCATTCGCTTATTAGGTGATTGATCGTTTCGTCTCTATCACCACATAATCTTAATCTGCTGTTTTTTCGCGTCTTGTCTATTTTAGCTTTGACATAGTTCGTCCTTATGGCGTTGTTTTGTGCTGTTATCAGAAGAGATTCAGTTTTTCTTTTGGGAGTTCCTTTTCTTAACCCTGTCCTGGTTTTCTTGTATGATATTTCGCTTGTTTGTTGCTTGAAGTCTCCATACAATTATTTTTCTTCCCATTTATGTTTTCTGTTTATTTTTGTTCTGTTGATGCTTGTGTTGTCTGTATTGTCCCTAGCCGTAGTAATAAGTTTTTCTCTGCGATGTTTTATGTAGTCTTCTAGTTGTTGAATCAATGCATCGACGCAATCTTCAATGCTGGCGAGTCGTCTTCCACCTACTTTTCTTGATATATACAATCTGTCGACATCACCTCTGGAATGTATGGCCTCATGCATAGCCATGAATTTTCTTGTTCTCTGATCCATTTGTTGAAGAATGGTCCCGAGTATCTTACGAGGAGAACAGCCCAGGTATTTATCCCTTTGATGAGATTTCTGCTATGTAGTTTGGTTTCGATTAGTTTTCTCATTCTCCTGAAATACTCTTTTAAAATTTTTTCTTTCATCTCCGCATGTTTAATGGTGTCTGCTTCTAATATTTCCGAGTATTTGTAATTTTCCTTTTCTCCGAGGGTTCTGATGTTTTTTTTATTTGGTAGTTCTATTCCTCCCGTCATTTGTTGTTGTCCGCTTTTAATTATTAGCATGGCACGTTTTTCTATGTCTTCATTGTATATCCCCACTGCATGTGTTAGGGTTTCCAATTCTTTTAAATTTTTGGCGAACAGCTTGATGTCGTCCATGTATATTAGATGGTAGATTTTTTCTTCCGATTTATGGAGTTTGTATCCGTGTATGCATATCCTAAGTATGTGATTAAATGGCATTTTTCTTCGTTATTACAAATTGTAATGGTGATAGCGCATTTCCCTGGAATATACCTCTCTGGATTTTCACCTCAGTTAAGTTTTTTCCGCCTGCTGTCAGATCGTCTCTACAGCTTTTCATGATCTTTTCGATAAACTTTATGACTTCACCGGATGTCTTGTACATTTTGAGACAATCTATTAACTTGCTTTACAGGACCACATCATATGGCTTTTTTGAACCCATGCAATTGTGTATGATTTATTAATATTCGATAAGAATATATGAAACCGTATCATTGTGGGCAAATTATTTGTATAAAATTTCGGCATTGAAAAACAATAAGGAGTTGTTGATATGGCGTTAATAAAATAAATCAAATTAAATCTCTGTGTGTGTGAGGGGGCATATGCGCTTGATAATTAATTACAATAATTAGTACAATAACTGGACCACAAAAAGAAATTGATGAGCATCGTAAAAAAATAAATAAAATAATAACAAAATAATGCATGTTATCATTCATTTCACGAAGAAAAGATTAATATTTTCGGGTCCGGGGGTTTCATGCTGCCTGTTGGGCAGATAAGCAGTTGCACGGAAAGGTGGAATTCTCGGCAGTCTTGACATTTAATAAACAATCGCAGACTCTAAAAAGCGTGAGGTGAACGCTTCTCTCTGGCTGCCAACAATTCTGATAACGAAGAAAAATGGATGATAGATACGTGTCGGAAGTAGAACAAAAATATACTGGAATGAATATCGAAATAAAGAACCTCTGCTTATCTTACAACCGATTCAAAGCAAATTTTCTGTCCTTGAGCTGACGTAATGTAAAGATCCAGTATGTCATCATACTTTATCTGTATAAAGACAGCTTTAAAGACATCTTCGAATGATATACTTTGGATTCTTTCATGATATTCTTAGAAGCATTAATTAGAGCAAGCTATATGTATTAGAGAGTTATTTGTACTCACAAACAAACAAACACACACACACACACACACACACACACACAAATATATATATATATATATATATATATATATAATGATTGGTTGGTTGTATTTTACGGCATATCAACCCTTGTAAGTTATTTAATGCCAAATCCTATTTATACACATATACTAAATATATGATTTGTGAACGAATAGCGTGTAGGTAAGAGTTTTTAAACGAGCCAAATCTCATTTGTGTGCATATAGTTAAATGGTTTCAAGTATTGCTCTGTAACACTAATAGTTTTACTTGCGCACAGTTAAATGATTTCAAGTATTGCAATCTCACACTAGTAATTCTATACAACATTATTCATTCACTTGCTCATAGGTAAATGGTTTCAAGTATTGCTGTGTAATATTAACAGTTCGATGTAACATCAGTCATTTGTTTGCAAACAATTAAAGTATTTCAAGTATAGAAAATGATTAAACAGTTCTATTTGACCCATAGATGAGACCCTAACAGGTACTATCATTCCAGGTCAGCGTGAACTTGGGAGTAACGGCAATGAAAGGGTACTCCACATTCCTCAAATCTCCAGGATTAGAGCTTCAGCACCAGATGCAAATAAGTGTCCTATACAGAACATTCGTTGCCGGGGGGAGTCTTATTCCCCCGCAGAGATGCAGTCGGCGTATTCTACAATCCTTGCCGACTGGGCTGGAATGAGAATGAAATTGAATTGAACTCTCTCTCTCTCTCTGAAATGAAATGAAAAAATTTTGTTTCCTGAGCAATTTTACTATGTTCTTTTTTTAAATGTGACGTAAAATAGCGGGAAGAATATTTGCAATATAAACCAACCAATTGACTTAGAGACTGTCAATGAACGTGCAGCTCACCGTCAAAGTGCTCGAAGCATAACAGTAATTGTCGTCGGAAATAAACTAGAAAAGCCGAGTTCAAACCCTGGACAAGTCAGTTTGCATTTCACTTCGCGATAAGGCACTTGGGAAAGGTATGAATCCCTCTGTTCTGCTTCCAGTTATGTATAAATAGTAGGATAGACTCGGCTCTTGAACGTTGGTATGGTAGCTGGAAAATGAAAACTCCAGCTCTATTCCACTGACAAATTCACTTTGTGTCGCCTCCTGGGTATGGTGGAGAGGATGTTTGAATACAAACTGCTCGGTATCGGTTCCAGAAATGTAATAACAGAAGCGATAAGATGACGAGAGTGGCAAACGTCTTGCAATTGACGACAACTAATTAAGGGCCATTACCGAAGCGGCTGAATGCAAAACAAAGTTTGTAGAAGAATAAAACATTAATCACTCAACAGCTGTTTGATATTTGCACCAAATTAAAAAAAAAATCTTATTCTAAGACTAATTAAAGTCTCTGGTCAAAAGGTGCAGTTAATTTTTGCACTAACCTTAATAGTTTTGTCACCGAAAGACATTTCTCACTTAATGAATAAATAAAATAAAATAGAATGAAATAAAATATAAAAATACAAATGTAAATGATCTTTGTCACCTAGCAACCAGTCGGAATCATGGAAGCGTTCGGGATTTTTGGACGACAAGTTCCAAAGCCAAGTAGAATCGATCAGATAGAATCGATAGGAACATGTTAACAACTTAGGGATTTATTCAGTCATTGTTAGGGGTTGTTTTCTTATCAATTCGGTCCTTTACCTTAAAAAACAAACACATTGATATCGATATACACAAAAAGGATTTTCTTATACAAATTTTCAAGTATGTAATAATATGTAAAAAAGTTGCGTTGTTCTTCTACATATTATTATCATTATTATTATTATTATTATTATTATTTACTCGGAGTTTTTCACATCAGTGTTAGCCGATGGTCTTTCCATGGAGTTTGAGTGACAGTAAGTCTCCTCAAGTCTCCATGACTCTTCTCAGTATTGTGGCCGTTCTCAATAATACAGTAGTTTGGATGGTCTCTACTCGTCCGCCAACTTCCAAGTCCTCCAGTGCCTTTTAATAATCCTTTAGTTACTGTACCAAAAGCACCAATCACAATTGGTATAATTGTTACCTTCATGTTCCACTGTTTTTTCAATTCCCTAGGAAGGTCGAGGTATTTATCCTTTTCGCATTCTTTCAGTTTTATTCTTTGGTCAGCCGGGACAGCAAAGTCGACAATTTTGCAAGTTCTTTTTTTTTTTTTGTTTATTATTAGGTCTGGTCATCTGGCCAAGATTAGGTGATCCGTCTGTATGTCAAAGTTCCATAGGTGTTTATGTTTGTCCTTCTCCTGGACAGATGCTGAGTTGTGCATATACCATTTGTTCGTATGGTCAAATTTCAATTTCTTACACATCTCCCAGTGGATCACCTTGCCTACCGAGTAGTGTCTAGTATTATACTCCTTCTGTGCCAATTTGTTGCATTTGCTTATTATGTGATTGATGCTTTCATCTCTGTCACCGTATAGCCTATGTGTCTTATCTATTCTCGCTTTGATATGATTGGTTTTTATGGCATTGTTTTGTGTTGCTATAATGAGAGATTCTGTTTCTCTCTTAAAGTTTCCTTTTCTTAGCCATGTCCACGTTTTCTGCGTTTGAAACGCCCATAGAGTTGTTTTTCTTCCCATTTTTGTTTCCTAGTTATTGTCATTCTGTTGGTCATCGTGTTGTCAGTATCATTTCCGATGGCTGTAATCAGTCGGCCTTCGTGTTTTTCTATGTAGTCCTCAAGTCGTTGTATCGATGCGTCAACGCTGTCTTCAATGCTGGCAAGTCCTCTTCCTCCCTATTTTCTTGATTCATATAGTCTGTCAACGTCGTCTCTGGGATGTAGTGCCTCATGCAGGGTCACTAGTTTTCTTATTCTTTGGTTTATTTGTTTAAGTTCATCTCTAGTCGACTTCAGAAAGAGTTCCGAATATCTAACGAGGAGTACAGCCCTGGTATTTATTCCTTTGATAAGGTTTTGGTAAGACAGTTTTGTCTCGAGTAGTTGTCTAGTTCTCCTGAGATGTTCTTATTGAACTTTGTCTTTCATTTTCACTTATTTGATGGTGTCAGCCTCCAAGATGACCAAGTATTTGTAGGTTCCCTTTTCTCTGTGCGTTCTAATCTTGTCTTGATTTGGTAGTTCCATTCCGTCAGTTATATGTCGTTTGCCACTTTTCATTACAAGCATGTCACATTTTTCTATGTCAAATTCCATTCCTATGTCCTGACTGTATATTCTAACTGCGTGTATTAGAATTTCCAGTCCTTTTTCATTTTTTGCATCCATGTACATTTGGTAATTGATATTTTCTTGCAATCTGCTGAGTTTGTATCCGGCTGTGCATTTTCTGAGTACGTGGTTAAGTGACATTATGGCAATTATGAGTAGTAACGGTGATAGGGCATCTCCTTGAAATATACCTCTTTGGATCTTTGCATCAGTTAAGCTTCTTCCTCCCGCTGTCAATCCCCCTCTCCGGGTCTTCAGGGTTTTCTTGATAAAGTTTAGGACATCATGGGATATTTTGTACATTTTGAGGCAGTTTATTATCCAGCTTTGCGGAACCATATCATATGCCTTTTTGTAATCAATCAAGGCCATACCTAGATTTTCCGTCTGGGCTTGCTCGCATTTAGGATGGGCTGATCTATGTAAAGTAACTCTGCTGTGTCTCTGGTTCATTTGCGGCATCCTTTCTGTTCCTCAGGGAACATTCCGCGGCTTGTTAGCGAGTAGTAAATCTCTTCCCTATTTGTGCTGTTAATATTTTCCACACCATCGGTAGGTAAGATTATTATCATTATTTTTTACTCCTTTAGAGTTTACCGGCTCACCTTAAGATCGGGCAAGTGAGCTGCAGATTCGGGAGTTTTTACTCTGTTTCTCTCTCTCTCTCTCTCTCTCTCTATATATATATATATATATATATATATATATATATTGTTTGTTTGTCCAGGTCCGGTTACAATATAAAATTTCTGTCGTCAATAGAATAGCTTCAAACAAATTTCTGTGTTGCCAGTTATATAACTTAACAGAAGTGATGATTTTTCCTAATGTAGTTAGCTAATTTTCTTTTTTGATTATATATATATATATAACAAAGAAGGAAAAACGATATGCGAGAAAAAAAATTGTTTCAATAAGTGCTTCAAAACTGATTAGCGGAGCAGTATAAAAACTCAAGTATTTTTATTTCACAGTCCATTTGTCATCTGTGACAAGCAGTTTCTTGCCTTTACATAAAAGACATCAGACAAGTTGCTGTAGAAAAAAAAATCCGTCAATGTAGCTTGGTGACAGTCAGTTTTTCGACCCTCATCAGTCCTAGTTGGTAAGAAACTGACAGTCCAAAAATGTTCGCTAAAAATGACGAATTACCATTTTTTCCCCAAGTTTCTTTTAGTCAAAACGTGAGGATTAAAAAGAAAAGCCGCAATTTCGCAGTCTGAAAAAGACTAGAATTAATTTTGTAATCTTAAACATGATTGATCGTAAAATCTTACCCACTGAAAAGAAAAAAAAGAGAAGATTTCTGACAAAATTGGCCCAAGTCCTTTCTGATCCTACTTTCGTGCATAAATTAGCAGCTTGAACAGGTTTTAATCGCAGTGTGAGAGAGGCTCGTGAAAAACTCATCGTCCTATGTAAGTCAACACCTCCAAGAAAAACTTCGTTAAGTTTACCCGTCACCAACCAAACGACTGATGTCCAGTTTTGAGAGCTACCATATCTTAACAAGCCTGGAACATAAATTTCCACTACCTCTCATCTCCACTTTTTAAATGATTTTTAAAAACTCTTCTAGATATATCATCTGAAAAAAATCTTTTCACAACAAAAAAATTCAACTTTTCCTAGAAGACAATAAGAAGTGAAGAGTTGTATATCTTATATACAATCCCTATACTTTGGGAACTTCGAATAACTGGTTTATATTGCTTGTAACTGATATATATATATATATATATATATATATATATATATATATATATATATATAGTGTAACAGTGTTGGTTGTCACTATTTCACTTTGTGGGTTTGTGGCGAACCAAATGCAATATAATTTGGAGAGTGCTCAATATCTGTGATAGAGCTATTGTATAATAATAATAAGTAAATATTTGAAATTTTATTTATATTCAATAGTATGAAAGCTTGTCTGCGACCGTAGGATTCATGACGTTTCATAAACGTCAATCATCAGGCTGATAACTAAAGATAATGAAGAAATCGAAAAATACTGTCAAAAAACGTTAGAATTGTGTCATTCTGTTGCAAATTCGGCAACATATAGCGTCTCATACATTCGAAAGACAACCTCAAATTTATTGCACTTCGTATGTATCTTCATACACACATATATCAAACATCCCTTATACATCCATACACAATAATGCGCAAATATAACTCACACAAACGCACACACACACACACACACACACACACATGTACACATAAAGAGTTGTACACAATGTCAACGTTTTTTACTGTATTTTCGGTTCTTTCGATTTCTTTATTATCTTTACTTATCTGCCTGATGATTGTCGTTTTTAAAACGTTATGAAACTTAAGGTCGCAGACAAGCTTCCGTGCCATTAAATATATATAAAAATTTAATACATATTTACTTATGCATATATATAAAGTTTTAAAATAATCTTTAAAATTGTTGGTTTACTATATAAAAAAGCGATGAAATGGTAACGTAGCATATTCATTCAATGAATGAAAGCCTTTCGTCATTTATAATTTACATGCACATATATTCATTTGACCGTTATATATATATATATATATATATATATATATATATATATATATATTCAGGGAGAGGGATACATATATAAAGAGAGGGGAAAATGCAATTATAGCTGTCTTGCATTCTTTTCTTTAATGACATATCAACCTTAGTGGGTTATTTAATGCCAAAGCTATTTAACAGTGAAACTATTTAAGCCTTAGGTTGGAGGATAAAGCGGTTCATACTTTTCCCATGGATATTGGTCCGAAAGTAAAGTCATAGCTCGACTTGAGTTCGAACTCTCGTACTTCTAGGCCGAAGTCCAGTACTTCGGCCAGTACACCACAGGGACCCACCCCAGTATTTTTTTCAGCTTTCTAGCGACTTTTGAAAGTTTACTCTGAACATTTGGATAATTACTTAACTCAATTTAGTTCGGCAGGTACAAATGTGGTTGAGAAAAATTCAACAATTGTATTGACTACTTTGAATCGTACTATGAAAACTATATATATATATATATATATATATATATATATACGCGCATACACACACACACACATACATACACATACACACATATATAGGGAAATCTTAAAGGTGTTTTGAAGTTTACTCAGCTCTTTATTGATTCAGCCAAATGCATAATTTGTATACAAACCTAGGGCAAAATTCTAAAGAATTCTGCGTAATATTACAGAAGCGAACAGAAAAAATATTTTTAGACTAGATAATTGTCGACGCTGAAAAATCGATTCATTGCGAGAAATGAAAGTGAAGAAAATTTTGACAAGTTCGCGAACAACTTTCAACACCTCAGCTAAAACGAAGTCTACAAATAAAGACAAAAAAAAAAACATTTCTGTGATTCAGAGGGAACTCTTCGTTTCGAATTGCCAAAGCTAGTGCAAATCGTTGCCGTCATTTATTAAGCTAAGCTTAGTTTGGCACAAGGACTTATATTTGGAGCACCCAGTAAGAGTCGAATTCAATGAGCCTGGACAAATAGCTCAAGCGAAACGCAAATTCATTTAGATTATGCATCAGAAAATAGCCAATTACCGTTTCCGCGTAAATTTCTATCTTCATGCTGAAAATGAGACGAAGCAAACATTTGTGGAGCATGTTCATATAAAATTTGAAGTAAAAATCTTGGCAAGAACTAAGACTCTTTAGACCACAGCACTGCTGAGATCAGCAAGTATACTTGGAAGAGTTCTGAAGACCTGAGGAGTAACTGATTGTTTTCACTTGACTCTGAGTGACACTCAGACTCAAGTGAAAACAATCAGTTACTACTGGTATGAAAAACTTCCAAGGAGTATCATAAGAATAATGATAATACTCTTAAACGCAAATATAAATGGAAGTCAGTTGGAATAGATAAAATAACAAACTTTTGGCTCCACTATCACTCCACACATGAACTAATGATGAAACTTATATCAGAAATCATTAAAGAACCTGA
Source organism: Sepioteuthis lessoniana (assembly GCA_963585895.1). Classification (NCBI taxonomy): domain Eukaryota; kingdom Metazoa; phylum Mollusca; class Cephalopoda; order Myopsida; family Loliginidae; genus Sepioteuthis; species Sepioteuthis lessoniana. The sequence goes on from CAUZXS010004465.1 coordinate 134,234, forward strand.
ACAAATGACTGATTGGCTCACAGAAGAAATATCTTACCTCTAACCAAAAACAAAAGACAGAACAAATGCCAAAAACTACTGACCAATCACAGGCCTTCTCATAATATATAAAACGATAACATCGATTCTTAAGAAAGGAATAGTCAAATTCATAGAATTTTAGAACATCTTCCCTTTTGAAAAAAAAAAAAGATGCAAAAAAGGACCATTTAGCTGCAAAGATTGGCTCCTCATAAACAAGATGATCACGAGGAATTGTCGATCCGAACAGAAAATAAAGTTAGCATGACTTGGATTGACCACAAAAAACTTTTGATACTGTACCCAACGAATAGATTTTAAAAGTTTTAAACATTTTATAGATATCTCTACTTATGATAACATTCTTAAAATACAATATGTGAAAGTGGCATACTAACCTGAGATTAATTCATGAAAAAGACATGCTCGAAGCTAATAACCTGGCCATCAACAATGGAATCTTCCAATGAGATTCACTTTCTCCTCTTTTTTGTGTAGCATTGATACCTCTTTCGATAGAACTTAAAAATACAGTCTATAGATATAAGACTGCCAAAAAATAAGCCTCCTATTCTATATGGACGTTTTAAAGTCATTTGCAAAAAATGATGACGATTTAGGTGAACAAAATAATGTAAAAAGATTTAGTGAAGACATAAGGACGCAATTTGAACTGGAAAAATGTGCGAAAGACACATTTAAAAAAGGCTACCTAGTAAAGTATAAAACATTACACTAAATTTAAAAGCAGAGATAACATTAAACGCAGACCTATACATAATAAGGAATTAATGCAGCGAATGGTATCAATTGTCCTATAAACAAAGAAAAAATGAAAAAGAATCCTATTGGAGAATAAGAACTATTTTAAGAATAGAATTGAATCAAAAGATAAAGTTATAACTATTAACACCATGGCAACACCAGTAACGACATATAGTTTTAGCTGAAATAAAAAAAAGATGGATTCTAAAGTCAAGAAACTAATAACCTGCCACAGAATGCATCACTTAAGAGAAGATATAGAACGTCTCTATGATAGAAGAAGTTCTATATTTGCTTTTGGCTGGGGTGTAAGAGGAATAATCCATTTAGAATTGCCCTATAAAATAACTACTGTAAAATTAAAGAAACACTTCGACACAATAACAGTTAAGGTGCTATAGTTAGTAAGCAAACACCAGAAGCAAAAGAAACAAATTTAATTAGTAAAGAAAGTAATAAATTTGCTAATGAACTCGACCTCATGCCGAAAGAAATAATCCTAAAAAATAAAGCAATAGAAGCAGAAAAAAAAAACATTTAGAAAGAAGCAAAAACACAAGAACTAAATCAATTAAAACACAGTCTTCAATTGGACGATATGCACAAAGAATTAGAAATACTAATGTAGATATATTAAAACAAATCGATAGCTGAAAAGTACCGGACTGAAGGCAGAAACAGAGGGGTTAATAATAGCTGCACAGGACTAGCGCTTACCCTCTAGAAACTATTAGGCAAACATTATGAAAAATGGATTAAACCTAATATGAATATCGAGCGAACAAAAAACTCAATCAATTGACCACTTAGTATTCGGTTGCTCAATCCTAACACCAAGAGAATATAAAGAAAGGCTTGATGAAATCGGACATTACATTCATTGGAAAGTATGTAAATACTATAGTATATTGGATTGTGAAGAATTGTATAAACACCAATAAGAACCATTAACAGAAGCCAAATAAGGTATCGTTCACTGGAACTTTGCTATCCTAACTGACAGAAAAATAAATCGCAATAGACCAAATATTGTGGTTAAAGACTTTAAAGGAAAAACATGACTTCTAATTGATATAGATGTACCAACAGATAATAGCATATCAGTCAAAGAATCTAATAAGATAAGTAAATATAAAGGCCTAGAAATAGAAAATGAGAAATTATAGCGCCATAAAACTACCGCCGTACTAGTAATAGCGGGAGTACCGTGAATGATGACGAAAGGAATCGATTATATATTAACAAGATAGCTGGTATTTCAGCCCATATGAAATACAAAAAATTGTGAGACTGTTCATTTCCTTAGGCAAGTACAATCATTGTGACTGAAAAAACATCACCCAAAGGATAAGCTAAAAAACATAAATATATAGAATACCCATAATCACATTCTTCCCTCGTGCTAGGTCTTGGGTAAAGGAACGGTGAAGGATAATAAGAAACCGAAAATAAAACTTAAAATCAAATAATAATAATAATAAAAGCATTAAATTTTACGGCAGAGATTTTTGGTATATTTAGAAACAAGCAAAAATGCACCTAGCTGATGATGAAAAGTAGAAAAGCAGAGATAACGAAAAATATAGAAGTGTCCAAAAGGAGAAAAGGAATATAATAAGAAGTAGAGTTATAATCACTTAATCCCAGCCAGAAAATTACTCCTAGTACTGATTAACAAGAAAAAGGATTTTTTGCCACTTTTTTTTTTGTCATTACAGCAAACCACTGAGTGAAAATGAAAGAAAGCTAAAAAATAGGCAAATATTTGGATAATGCCAGATAACTAAAAAATACTGTGGAACATGAGGATGACGGTAATACCAATAGTGGTTGGTGAACTTGGTACGGTTCCTAAAAGCTTGGAAAAGACAAGAGGAACTGCAAATCTGAAGTATAATCGAAACAATCCTGACCGCATTACTGAAATCGGGTTGCGCACAAAGAAGACTCCTGAAAACCTGAGGAGATTCGCTGTTACTCAAATTCATATGAACGACCACCAGTTTTACGATAATGCAGAAAAACTTTCAAGGAGTAAAATGATAATACAATTCTTACGAAAACAGAAGCAGTTCCACTTACAAGGACTTTACTAGATGATGACCAAAGGACCAACAAAATAAAACGGGTAACTTTTGGGATGTGCATATATATATTATTCGTGTATAGAATATATGAGGAATATCATATTAATCTATGTGAGTGCTCGATGCATGGCTATTGTTACATATCTTTTTCCTTTCAGGTTTATGTAGTAAAACTCACATACATAGCGTATATAATGCAATTAGAAGGAAACTCAAACCTGGTTAAATTGTAATTATAAATTTATTTCTCCGGAGAATATTATTATACTCTCCGTCTCGTCAGATGACTTTACATATTAGACTATATATATATATATATATATATATATATATATATATATAAGGTATAGCTGAAATTTGGCACAGAAACTGTACAAGGAGCAGATGTGACTGGGTGGAAAAGGTGACAACTAGGAATTTTACAAGTGACTAAAATTTGACAATACAGACAAATGGTGAGTGCACAAACCAGAAACTGCTAAAGAAAATAAGACACATCCGCACACACACACACACACACACACACACACAGGTACACATACACACATATGTACAAATATTTTTTTTATCAATTATAACTTATTTATAACTTAATTATACTTATATTCAATATTTTTGTTCGGAATTCTAAACTACAAAAATATTATTGAAGTTTGTTTTTTTAAAACACAAAAGTAACGTCAGCTTGTTAGAAAAGGGATGTGATTTGAAAATATTTTTCAGGAGAAATATTAAACATCAATCATACTGCCGTGATGATTGTCACATAAACTAAAACATAGGCAATATTTATATGAATAATACATCATCTAAATATCTTATATATATATATATATATTAGTTATTTGGAAATGTTTTCTGCACAATCTTTCTCAAATAAAACAGAGTGGATACATCATTGATGCCGTTTTGGTTTTTAATAAAAATGTTGCAAATACGTGGTGGGGACGTTGTATATATCGTCTGTGGGTACTCACCGTATATATATATATATACAGAGAGAGAAAGAGAGAGAGAGAGAGAGAGAGATAGATAGATAGATAGATAGATAGATAGATAGATAGATATACCAACTGATATTCTTGATTTTATGACGTAATTCAGATCTTAGTGTCCTATATAGATAAGCACTGAAGACAGTTCTACATCTTATTTTGTTCGAAGACAAGAACACGTACGTCTGATTCTCGTTCTTGACAATAGTCAGAGACTGGTCGAACGCACTTGGATCCCGAGGAAAAGACTATGGAGTGTTCTTATATTTCCTAATTCATGACATACGTTCCCTTGTAAGGAAACAGGAAAAAGTCAATAAAAATTGATAAAATGTTAATTGCCCTGCAAACATGTCTTATCGAGTGCAACATTCAATAAAACGCATTTGTACATAAACACATTTATGCACGTACACATGCACGCATACACATACGCATATACACACACGCACACACACACACACACATATATATATATATATATATATGTGTGTGTGTGGAGAAAAAATGAAAAGCAAGTAATCCAAAGTGAAGAGTTTTTTTGAGAAAGAAAATCGACGCTATAACGTTTCGGTTTTAATAAACCATCATCAGGACTTTAAAAAAGATATCCCTATTGAGTTATTTACGTATGATATGTCTGTTTGTTTCAACTTACTTTTTCTTCCTCTTTTTCTTCTCTTTTTTAACCCTCTATTATTTTTTTTCTTACCCTTCTCTTCGCTTTTCCATTTCCCCTCTCTCTGTTGCATTGTCATTTGCTGATTCATGCAGAAATACACATTTATATATACTGGATACATACCGACGCAATGATAACAGACGCATGATAAACGACAGACGCACGAAGAAAGGACGCAAGAAGAATTAAGATGCAGGAAGGAAGACACAAGAAGACTTCTTTAGAAAAATATTCACCTCTCACTTTATTGCAAGGGTTCGAAAGGGTTGTTGAAGGGTTACATGTGAGAGGATGCTGGAGACCGAACATAAACTTCATATTTTGACCCCACTGTTATGACCGTCACGTTGTGTCTTTATTGTTCTCCTGATGTTGGGGTCTACTCCATCGGGGCTTTCCGAGGGCCCCCTCGGTCTGGTGTGGCCTTCCCTACCACATCTCGTCTCTAACCCTCTGGGAGTCTGCTGGCAACTGCTTCGGGGGTTTTCCGAGTGCCCCCTCGGTCGGGTGTGGCCTTCCCTACCACATCTGGTCTCTACTGTCTGGAAGTCTGCTGGCAACTGCATCGGGGGTTTCCGAGGTCCCCCTCGGTCGGGTGTGGCCTTCCCTACCACATCTGGTCTCTACTGTCTGGAAGTCTGCTGGCAACTGCATCGGGGGTTTCCGAGGTCCCCCTCGGTCGGGTGTGGCCTTCCCTACCACATCTCGTCTCTAACCCTCTGGGAGTCTGCTGGCAACTGCCTGGGACCCAAACTCAACTGAGTTAAATAATAACTCAACGCCCACACGATCGCCTACTGGATCTTTGAATCAGATGTTTAATCGTCATCAAGCGGAAATAACTGTCATGCAGTTCAGAGGTTACTCTCTTCCGGTGCATGACTGTAGTGGCACAATGAGACCTTCACCTTGTCCCATATCATGAGCCTTAATCCGCCCACGTGATCTTTTTCGATTACTGGCCGTTGAAATGTGTCACTTCCTTCCGGTGTATTACCTTGGAATAGCATTTTTAGGCCGGGGCGAGGGGTCAAAATATAACATCTCTCTCTCTCTCTCTCTCTCTCTCTCTCTCTATCTATCTATCTATCTATCAATCTTTTTTCTTTATTTCTCTCTTTTCTCTTTTTCTTCTCTCTTCTCTCTCTTTATATCTTTCTTTTCCTTTCTTCTTCTTCTTTTTCTTCTTTTTCTTCTTCTTCTTCGTTTTCTTCTTGTATACTCATAAAGTGTGAATATACATTAATAATAATAATAGTACAAATACTGGTGGTACAAAGGAATTTCTTTCCACCTTCACTCCTTGGCGATACGAAGAGAGAGACACAAATCATAAAAGCATATACTAACCATACCATGCTGACCCCCCCACCTCCACGCGCAGCGCATGTTGTGGTATTTAAGATCTCAATTCATCTCTTGTCGGTCGAGACCCCAAAAACTATGATCTGATCAGATCTGAAAAACTCAACCGCTACCTTCAACGGTAGAAACTCAATTCATCTATCTTTTCAAAATCCTCAGAATTCTCAGGACATCTATTCCGGGCATAACGTCATCAACCCACTCAATTCACTCCAATGGCCGTTCAGCCCCATTGTATGTCTGGATGTTTATTATGACAGATGATGACTGTCATATCCTTTCCGCACGGGCGTAAAACTGCACCATCTAACCATGCACCTGAATTAAGAGACATTGAGTAGTTCAAAGCCTTACCAAACTAAATAATAAGATATCATGAGCGAAAAATTATTAATATAAAAAATCATTACCTTAATTTTTATGATATTCTTGCAATATTTTCTTTTCCTTTTCTTCTTTCTCTCTTTTCATTTCGTTATATCTCTTGATGGTTCCATTTGTTTTGCATCATTGCCTTAAGCAATCATGTGATATTTTTTGAAATATGAACTGCAGCATGTTCTTTCTTTCTTTCTTTCTTTCTTTATATGATTTCCTCCCTTATTTTTGTATTCTATTAAGCATCCATTGTTGATCTAACAACTCTTCGTGTCATCTTTTCTACAGTCCTGAGGATGATTTATTAAAACCGAAACGTTATAGCATCGACTTTCTTTCACGTTCTTCACTTTGGATTAGTTTGCTTTTCACTTTTTTCCATAATGTCCATTATTTACTTATATATATATATATATATATATATATATATATATATATATATATATATATATATATATATATATCGGGTGGTGCAAAAGTCATGTATCATTTTAAAACATAAATAATATCTAACTTTTTTTTTGTTAATCTCATATTTGAGAAATATTGTGACCCTTTATAAGTTCGAAGTAATTTTCAAGTCAAAATAAACATGATTAAAAGAAAAGTGTCTCTAATTTTTAATATAGTAAGTCACTCGTATATATATATATATATATATATATATATATATATATATATATATATATATATTAGTTTAGAAATAGTATTCATTTCTTGTTTTTTAAACAAAAATATAAATTTCTTGATTTTTAAACAAAAATATGTATTTTGTGCGGCAGGTTATTTTGTATTAAATAGCCGTGCATTGAGCACTCTTTCTTTGGATATTCACAGTCATTATTTACTATATATATATATATATATATATAAGATGAACAAAAGGTATAAGACAAATAGGAATATTTCTTTTATGCAATTTATTTTTTGTTCTTAACTAGCTTCGACCTTAGGTCATCGTCAGGAGAAAAGATTTTTTTGAAAAACTAGTTATTATTTAAAAATTCTTTAACATAGTTTTTAAAAGAGTTAATACGCTATAAAAGCAATGTAGTATATTCATTTGTTAAATGAAAATTATATCTATATCTATATACATACATATATATTTATGGGAAGGTCATTAATAGCATTCGAAGGATAGAAGTTTATCACTCACCTATGCCAGATAAAGTACAATTTATTGACTCACCTGAAATATAAAAGAAAAAGAAATCATTATTTGGTTCATTTTATTGAAAAACTGTTAATTTAGAAATCGATACGGATGAGGATGAAATCTGAATTAATCTTTCATAAGCCAGATTTATTAAATATAACGAGGGAATCAAAAAAGTGAAATAAGCAAGTAAAAGCAAGCAAACAAGCTTAGAAACATTTAAAATAATTCATGGAATTTCTAATCCTCGTAAGCTTAGTTTACAGAAGCTATAGAATAAGCATCTTTGCAAACGAGTAAGAACCCCAACCAATCAACGAGCGTCCTGAAAGGACACTAAACTGCATCTGAGGCTGAGGCTCCACTCCTGAAGCTTTAGAAAAGGTGGAGTACACCTTCATTGTCATTACTCCCAGGTCCACTCCGACCTGGAGTTGTAGTACCTGTTACGGTCCTATCTATGGATCAAACAAAACTTTTTAATAATTTGCTCTACTTGAAACTATTTCAATGCGTGGAAACAAATGATTAATGTCAAATTGAACAATCAATATCGCATAGCAATTCTCGAAATCATTTAACTGTATCCAAATAGAACTATTAGTGCCAAATAGTCATAGATTAAACCATTTAACTAGATGCTGACTGATGGGGTTTGGCTCGTTTAAAAATTGTAACCTATAAACAATCCATTAACAAATTAAATATATATAATGTATATGTATAAACAGACTTTGGCATTAAATAACGAGCAAGATTTGATATGCCATACGACACAACTAACTAACCAATCTAATTATACAAGATATTTGGAGGTGCCCGTGGTGTAATGGTTATCGTCGTAGGAAATGGACACGGCAACTCGAGTTCAAATCCTAGGCGAGACTGATTGCATTTCACATAGCACTAATACCCTTGGGAAAGGTAGGAATCCAATTATTCTCCCTCCAGCTATGGGTAAATAGTTGAACAGACCAGGTTCTTCAGCCTTGGTGAGGCAACTAGTCTAGGAGAAGGAAGACTCTGAATTCAAACCTGTTAAACTCCGCTTAAAAATTGACCTTGTGTCATATCCTGCCCGAGCGGAGGGGTTGGTAAATAGGATTATACAAGATATATTTTCAATATTTCTCCATGAACCGAAAATATAGATTTGAAAAAACTCAGTTTACTAACCAACTGGATCTTTTTGCTAATCGGGCAAAATATATTTTTGGAAAAAATTGCCTAATCAGAGAAAAAATTGCATTAGAGTAGAAAATGTTAATATCAAAATGTAGCCGACCCCTTCATTACCATTAATGCTAGTTTCACTTGACCCAGAATGGTAGTGCTTGTTAGGTTCCCATCTAAGGGTCAAATAGAACTTTTTAATCATTTATAGTGAATTATTATTATTAGATATTTGAAACCATTGAAGAAAAAATGGCACGAAAAAGAATTTGAGAGGACATTTTGGGGAACGATCGAATGAATTACTAAACAGAATTTGATTTGTATATAGATATTGTATTAGTAGTGTTTATGTTCAGTTGAAAGCTTTTTGTAAAGGTTAACGTGATAAGATTGTGAAAAGTGGAGATGCCTAAAGAGGCATATAAGATAAATAAATTAATTAATTAATAAACATTTCTCTCTATTTTCCATGAAGTTACAGTGTTACCTTTATTTAGTGAATTATTCGGACCAGGATTCTCCTTTCTGTTGCTTCGATCATTTTGTTTAAGCCTTCGTAATATTAAAATTACATGACAGGATTTGTACACGTTTACCAGGATTTGAGAAAAAGTCGTTTTAACATGGGTTTCCTTCTAAAATTGGGAAGACAGAAAATTTCCTACTATCGTTGGTATTCTTCCAGAGTAGATGCTTTTGGTATGAGGCAAAAAAAAAAATAAATAAATAAAAATAAATGACCCTTTTAAACAAGGGAAAAGGCGCTACCTTGGAGGACAGCCATTGGAATTAGTCTGATTAAATCCAATCGAGGTTAAAGTATAGTTCATAAATAAGTACATTTTAAAATGAGAGGATAATTTTCATTTAACATTCAATGTAAACTTTCGTTTCCACCCTGTCAGCTGGTGCTGTAGAATACGCCGATTGCATCTCTGCCGAGAGGAAAGACCCACTCGAAACTAGTGTCCTAATATGACTCTAAACTGTATCTGATGCTGAGGCTCCAGTTCTGGAACTTTGGGGAATGTGGTGCACTCCTTCATTGCTATTACTCCTAGGTTAACTCAGGCCTGGAGTGATAGTACCTGTTAGGGTCTTATCTATGGGTCAAACAGAACTGTTTAATCATTTACGATACTTGAAACCATTAAACTGTGTGCATACAATAAATAGTAATAACGGAAATCATTTAACGGTGTGCTAATAAATGAGCTCTAGGTCGTTGAAAAAATGTTGCATACAAACAATTTACTTAAAAATTATGTATGTATAATCAGGAATTGGCATTATCTACAATACTTGAAAACATTTTCCTGCGTGCAAACAAATGAATAATGTGGAATAGAATTATTAGTGTTAAATTACAATACTTGAAACCATTTATGTCTTGGGTATGACATTACCCTGCCTCTGATAGTGAGTTTGGCGAATGTAGCCGACCCCTTCATTAGCATTAATCCTAGTTTCACTTGACCCAGAATAGTAGTACTCGTTAGGTTCCCATCTATGGGTCAAATAGAAGTGTTTAATCATTTACAGTGAATTATTATTATTAGATATTCAAAACCATACCGCTGAGTGCAAGTTATTCTTAATAGATAGGAATACTTGATCAATAAAATTACTATTTATCTGTGAGCAAATAAACGATTAATATGAAATTAAATTGTCAGAGTGAGTTAGTAATATGTAAAACCATTTAACTGTGCGCAAACAAGTGAGTAATGTTATTGTGTGTAAACAAATGATTGATATCAAATTAGATAGGAACACTAGATAAAGAGTAATACTAAAGTTGAATAGAAATACTTGAAACCATTTTTTTGTGTGTGAACATGAGCTACGACTCATTTCAAAATAATTTTACCTTCAAACGATTCGCTTACAAATATATCTATATATAATATATAGAGAAAAATTGATAACAAGGTAATCCATGCAGAATGAGAGATTTATTGAGAAACAAAGCCGTCTCTATAGCGTTTCGGTTCTAATGAACCATCATCAGAATGTGAAGGATGATATTAAAGAATATTAAATCAACGATGGATTTTTAAGAATACGAAAATACAAAAACCTTGGGAAAATCTATCTATCAAGAAAGAGTTGGCCATTTAATCTGTAAATCAACGTTTGTTTTTAAATTACGTCATTTGATTTATTAGGAATATTGAATAGAATATATATGTTCCATTTGTTCATCGAGAAAGATTTCGAATCAAAAAGAGGAAGAAAAAAAAAAAAAAAGAAAAAGAAAGAGAAAAAGTAAAAGAGAAAGTGTAAAATTTTCCGTACGTTGATACGTGCGAAAAATTTTAACTAAAGATTGAATATATTGTTGCTATCTAAAATGGATTTGCTCAAGTACGGGAAAATAAACTGTTTAAAGAATTATAAAATGAAATAGCATCAGCCTTGATAATTCGTTTTTTTTTTTTGTTGTGAATGTAAATGAGCTTCTTTGCAGAATTGAAATCGAAGTTATGATTTAATTGAGTAACTCCCCAACCGGAACACATAAAAGAGGTTACTGGACATAGATCCGGTGGTGAGGTACTTGTTCTGAGAAGTATGAAGTATTCCTTTTTGGCGGCTGAGACACCACAAAAGGAGAATGCCGAGGGAAATAAGCTTTATTTTCGTAACGTCCATGCATGCGTTTCGATTCGTGCACGGTCTCCCCCACCCACTCCAGTATAAAATGACTTCATATCAAATCTGATTTTGTGACAAGTCGGAAAAATATCTTCCTATCCCGTCATTGCAATAATTCCCTGGTCCGCTTTGACCCGGTATAGTAATAACAGTTAAGATCCAATCTATGGGTCATATAGATCTGTTAAAAATGATTAATATTTGATTGGAAATTTTTAAGTCATAATACTGTGTGCATATTATTTGTACAAGATAGGAATATTTCATATCATATAACCGTGCGAACAAATGTTTATTATCAAATTGGAACGATTACTTGAAATGATATGATATTGTATAAATTATTACTTTTAGATATATTGAATTCTCTCAGTTATAGTAATTTATTCAGCTTTTAGCTTAGATGTAGCACAAGGCCGCATAAATGGGGCACCCAATGAGACTCGAACTCATTCGTGTAGGTTTGCTAGTCTAGCTTGCCAAACCATTACACCACCCGAGGCGCCCAGATTCTCTCTGGTATAGGATGTACAGAAAATTAACTTTCCCGACAACAGCAGGGATTTACGGTAAAAATTGACCAATCAAAGACGAGGAATGAAAGCATTTAAAATCGCTTGCAACTCTCCTCAAAAACTCAATTTCAAGTTGAATTTTCTGCCAGGAAGATCTATCGTTTGAATTTTAACACCAGAGGAAATCTCCAGACCAAGATTACCAACACTGGATTCTGTGAACAACAGATCAAAATAGCGACAAGATTTTTAACAAGATAGGAATACTTGAAACTATATAACTATGCGCAAACTATTTGTATTAGATAGGAATACTTGAAACCATATAACTGTGCAAGTATTATTATCATTATTATTATTAGATTATTATTATTCTAAAAAGTGCGATTAAAAAAAGCTTACCATGAAATTCTGAAAATGTAATTATGATTGTAATCAAACATTTACAAATGAATCAAATTTCAGCATTAAAAAATCCATAACGAGTTGATATGCCGTCAAATCAAGATAACTAAATGTTACGTATTCATAATTGTGGCAATAATTTCGAGTTTAGTAATAAATAATTGCTGATAATATCTGTTCTGACTGTGTAGAGTTCAACTAGAAATGAGAAAATACTGGTATCATTGACTTAGAGAAAAATTAATTTTCGTAAAAGTTTTTGTTGCGTTGTACATTATATATATATATATATATATATATATATATATATATATATATATATATGATTAAAGATGATTGACAAGGATTTAAAGATGAGTAATATTACCTTTTTCTCGTTCACGAGTACAACGTCGCAAATGAGGATGAAGGCTGGTTAATAATTGTTTGAAATCTCGAATGTTACGGCTCAAGTATATATACTTTTGACTTTTGTCGCTCATTTTCAAGGGTTTGCCATAGAGGATGAGATTTTTTAATCTCATCAATGAATTTTGAATGAGAGCGCTCATCGCGTACAGTTGACATCGTATTTGAACGAGCAGTCCGTTGGTACTGGTTTAAAGGTTTACAATTCACAGATCAGAATCATGTGACTATGAATCACTGAGATTGTGGAACAATGTACCTGAGTCAGATGCATTTAAGTTGCACCTGAATTTAAAGAGATTTTGTTAAGCGTGGAGAGTCTTTCTTCTTTCTTTTTTTTATAAGAATAGCTCCTGGTCTTTTGAGTCATTTTTTACTGGTCATCAGATTTCGTATAATTATTACAGTCTTCATCCAAATTTGCAATATCTCACTCGTGAACGAGAAAAGGCAAATAAAAAAATTGTCTGTCATCTTTGATAAAATATGCCGAGAAGAAAATCTCCGGCCTAAATAGAAACAACTATATATATATATATATATATATATGTGTGTGTGTGTGTGTGTGTGTGTGTGTGTGCGTGTGTGTAAAGAATTTTTAAAATACACACATAACGTAATCTCATAATCCATGGCAGAGTCGAAACACACCCTCGACAATGATCAACGAAAATTAAGATTACACGTTTTCGGGCCGTAACATTCAGTTTGCTTGATTTAATGGCGTATCAACTCCTAATGGATTATTTAATGCTGAAATTTGATTTATTTGTAAATGTTTGATTACAATTATATTTTCACAGAAATCAATAAAAGTCTGCAAACTTATGTGCCATTTGGATTTGATATGAAATTTAATCACCTCCCTTGAAATAGAAATTTGACAATCGCATGCATCTATATAATCAAATAAGTAAGACTATAAGTCAATTCTAATTTGAAAGGCAGCTTCTCAGTGAAAATTAATCTGAAATAAAACTGGACAGCCCCAAAAATCCAGATGAACAAATAAAGTGGTCAAGTCAAGATTAATTTGCAACGCACTCCACCCAAACCGAATAAAAACACATTACCCAGGTGCTTGCGTCACACACACACACGCGCGCGCGCATATATATATATATATATATATATATATATATATATATATATATATTCAAAGACAAGTTAAAGACACATCAGAAAACATTTTTCCTTTGCTAAATTAATATGCTACGCCAATAGTACTGTTTTCACACACACACACACACACACATATATATATATATATATACAAGATAAACTATATATTAGATTGAATATATACTTGATTGACTATAAATATATATTTTTCTCTCCTACTCAAAAATCGAATTATGTCATATCCCAAGATGAATGTTATATTGTCACGTACGAATGCAGAACTATGCTAAGCTCGCAGTTTTGATTTTTGGCCTGCTAAGTACCAGAAATTATTTTATTTTGATAAATAAATAAAACTATTTCAGTCTAAAATTTAAAGAAGAAAAATTGAATAAAGTACAAGCTTATAAAATGTGATTCCATTTGTTTACTTGAAAAACACATTAACTATGAAAACAAGAATTCGCTAATTTTTTTTGTTTAGTATTTTAACTTCTGGTTAGAATAAATAACACAAACTTCAAGATAATTTTATTTACATATCAAAATAAATCTCTAGCTCTTAGCTATTCAAACCACAAAACTGCCAACTCAACATTATATATATATATATATATATATATATATATATATATATATATATATATATATATATATATATATACCTAACCCCTTCACCCGTGCAGGATGCAACAAAAGGCAAATTTTAAACGAAGATTAACAGGTTTCAATTTAGAGTTTTCCTTCTCCTAAACTAGTTGCCATACTTAGGGTAAATACCCTAGTCTACTTTATTTACCCATAGCTGGGGTTGGAGTGGGGAATAGTTGGATGCATACCTTTCCCAAGAGTATTAACGCTATGTGAAATGCCAACAACCTCGTCCAGGGTTTGAACCCGAGTTGCCATGACCATGTAATTGTACAAATCATTGAAAATCACACTTTTATTATAACCTCGACTGTTTTTGAGTGTTGGTGAATATGAGGCGAAGGAGCAGGGAAAAGATTACTGAAACCAAACACCTAAAATCTATTTTAATTGGCAATTTTGATAAAGTATACGCTAAGGTTCCCCAAAGTTAATACGTTTTGTCCTATATACAAACACAATTTAAAAAAAAAGAAATGAATATAATAGAGACGCATATATTTGTGGGGTGGGGAGGGGAAATGGCACCCAATGTAACAAATGACTGTGAATGAGTGGTGACAAATTTCTCGTAAGCTTTAAACTACATTATAAAATATGCTGTTTGTCAATTGGAGACCATTCGCTAAAGTTTTACGACTTTGAATAACCTTTACGACTTCAATTTTCCTTGACTAAACACTTGAACTTTGCTTGCAATCTCTAAAATTACTTCTCATGTAACAATAATACCAAGTCCACAGCCGACGGAAATATTAGAGACTCGTGATTCTATTTATTGTAAGTTTACCGTATATACTCGTGTATAGGTCGAACTATCCAGATGTAAATTTGAAGCGGATTGAAATTCAAGATAGAACTGGAAATAGGAGGAGCAACACTGAGCTTTAAAAAGGAATACTTGAAATCATAGGGGGGTCCTCGTGGTGTAATGGTTAAAGCGATGGACTGCAGAATCGTAGTAAGCGAGTTCGTACTCAAGTCGCGCTATTACGTTTACTTTCGGGCAAATACCCTTGGGAAAGGTATGAACCCCCTTATCCTCCCAGCTATGGGTTAAATAGTACAACTACTGTTCTTCTAGGAGAATAGCTTTGGCATTGAATAACCTACAAAAGTTGATATGCCATTAAAAAAAAGAAGAAAAATTGAAATCATATAACTGTGCAAATTATTTCCATTAGATTGAAATAAATGATATCATAATTGCATAAGCAAATGTTTATAGATGAGATTTGGTTTGGCTTGATTCTTTGTTTAATGGTTTATCAACCTTCTTGGGTTATTTAATGTCAAAGCCATCCTTGTTGAAGAACAGCTGTGATACTCTTTAACAATGTTAGGGGGATAGGAGGTTATCGACGATTACAGACAAATAAAAGTGATTTTTTAAAAAGGCCATGGAACATTTAAAAATATAGTTATAATCAAACATTTGGATAGCCCATAGGGAGTTGATTGATTGAGTTTAACGGTATGCCAACAATCTAGGTTTATTTTATGCCTAAAGGTTAGGGAATCGCCTTCATTGTATGTTCATATGTACATTTTTTGTGTAGTTGTTTCTTAAGAGTTTTTTTTTTTGCACACAGTCCGACCGAATATAAATGATTCTTAAGAAAATTTGTTCAACCCAGAGGTGGGACCCAAACAGGTACTACTATCCTCGGTCAGAGTAGACTTTGGAGTAATGACAATAAAGGGATACTTTGCGTTCCCCAGATCTCCAGAACTGGTTCCACAGGTGTAGCGTCATACCCTGGTCACTCCTTTTGTTAGGTGGTGGGTGATCGACTTAATCTGGCTTAAGACCAAGAACTTCTGTGCATTCAAAGGTCTCTGTTCTAAAAAATGTGCTATATGTTTAACATGGAAACTATTGTTCCATAGCATTAGCCCAATATAAATAGAATCATACTTTTTCGAGGAATACACAACTCCAAACTGTGCTAAATTCTTAGTCATGCAGACGACGTTGTATCTCTTTTCCACCTCAATTATTTCTTTGAGCCTTCAAAGAAGATCAAAGAGAACTAATCCAGGCGACAAATTCGAATTGCTAAATACGATATCGTTTCTGACTTGTTCGTTTCTCTTCAAGATCTATTCTGTCTCCAAGTTTTCATCTGCAATTTTGCATCCCTGGATTCTTCAACAAGAATCCTGGCCAACCGTTTCTTAAAAGGCCTTATCTCTAAATTGCCTTTTTTTTCTGGCATGAACAACTATCAAAATAAGACATATGTTCGTAATTTATAAATTATTGGACATTTTACAAGCATGTACGCGTGTGCGTTTAAGGATGTTCTTGGAAGTTCGAAAAACAAATCATATTCATCAAATTATATATATATATATATATATATATGAGTCAATAAAAAAAAACTTCACTGATGAGTTTGCCCTTTCCTTTTCAACAGTTCCCCTCGTGTCTTTTTCGTCTTACTTGGATGGCTTGTAAGATGGGAGGTAACTGGCCGTACAGTTGCTTCCAGAATTTATTCAAAACAACACGTAGCATTTTTGTTTAGTTCCTATTTAGCTTTTTATCAATGCGTTTCTTTAGCATCCAGGTGGTGCATCCATTCAGTAGTACTGACTGAAGACATTGACGCGCCAGTGCTGGCTCACCAGCAAAGGACTTACATACATACGCTCTATGCCGATACTGAATGCAGTCTAAAAGAACACCAATGAGTGACTTGGTTACATACATACATCCATGAATACATAATATTATGCCAATCTATCAAAACAACGACTACACGCTACATCAAATAAAGGAAAGAAACTTTATAGATAAATTCAAACCTAAGTTAAATAAAACATGAACCATACACACACAAATGGAAATAAACATACATACATATATATATGTACATATATATATATATATATATACAAAAACATAAGTAATTAAAAACCGTTCAAACTACAAACACTAGTAAATTTAAATCCCATTTAATACCCATTAACTAGACCTTATGCCAAACCTGTTCTCAGACGAAAGAAAAAACTAAAAACATACACACATACACAGACACATGTATATATATACAAAAAAACGAGGAGTAAGAACTACCAGTAAATTTAAAACCACAAAGCTCCACATGATATACACACACACACAAAAAAAAAAAGCCGTTAGTGAAACCCAAAACCACTTCAACACACACAACTATAAACATATCAAAGACGGGTAAAGCAGACCAAAATAAACACACTCCAGGAAAGAGGAACAACAACCCCTATATAAACCAGTTTGACCGACCAAGGGTCATTTACATTGAAAACAAGAGTGAGTTCAAGTCTCATTGAGTACTCCATTAAAAAGGCCTTGTGCCACACATGTTCTCTGACGAAAGCAACTAGCTGGAAACATAGATATATATTACACGCATGTAAGAACAAAATAAATAAATTCAAAAAATACAAATCTCTTCGTGAACCATCCTATTTTAAAATAGATACATACATACATATATATATATATATATATATATATAGTGTGTGTGTGTGTGTGTGTGTGTGTGTGTGTGTGTGTGTGAGTGCATTTAGCTCCGTAGCCTTTCCTTCCACACATGGGGTTAAGTAGGGATGTGTCTTGGCCCCTACTTTTTTCAGTCTCATGTTTTCTGTTATGCTGTTTGATGCATTTAGTGGCTTGAATATTGGAATCGACATTAGATACTGCATTGACAGCTTCAATCAAAGACCAACGTTAAGACTGATATCGTCAACGAGTTTCTGTTCGCCAACGACTGTGCGCTGGATTCTACCACCAAAGCCAACATGCAAAGCAGAGTTGACAAGTTCTCAATGGCCTGTGACAACTTTGGCCTAACCATCGTCACAAAAAAGACAGAAGTGATGTATCAGCCAGCATCATTAAGGGACAACGACTGAAGGTGGTAGAAAAGATCACCTACCTCAGTAGCTCCCTCTCAAAGTCTATCGTCCTGGATGACGTGGTGAACACCAGAGTCGCAAAACGAGTGCAGCCTTTGGCCGACTCAAAAGGGGTGTGTGGAATCGGAGAGGCATCTTGGAGGCAGCCAAAATCAAGGTATACCAAGCTGGCGTTCTTACCACCCTCTTTTATGGCTGTGAAGCGTGGACTATTTATCAACGGTAAAGAAACTAATATATATAATATAATAGAGGTGCCTGTGGTGTAATGGTTATCGTCGTAGGAAATGGACACGGCGACACAAGTTCAATTCCTGGACGAGACTGATTGCATTTCATATAGCACTAACACCCTTGGGAAAGGTATAAATCTAATTATTCTCCCTCCAGATAGGGTAAATAGAAGGGAAAACTGGGTTCTTCAGCCTTGGTGAGGCAACTAATCAAGGAGAAGGAACACCTGTTAAAATTCGCTTAAAAATTGATCTTGTGTCATATCCTACCCGGGCGGAGGGGTTGGTAAATATGTACAAAGAAACCAAATCACTTTCACACAACCTGTCTGAAGAAAATTCTCGGCGTCACACGGTAAAAACACATCCCGGCACCTAAGTTTTAACTCAGGGTTCTCTTCCCAGCATCTTCACCATCGATGCAATCACAGCTTCGTTGGGCCGGTCATGTTGTTCACATGAAAGATCACCGCCTCCCGAAGAAAGTGCTCTACGGCGAACTGTGATCGCTCTCACGTAGGCCAGAAAAAACGATTCAAAAACACACTGAAGATCTCCATGAAATCTTTCGGTATCATCTCTAACTGCTTGGAATATCTGGTGCAGGACAGAGACAAGTGGTGTGAAGTTGTAAAAGGTGGAACGAAAGTCTGTGAAGTAAGAAGGAACGCAGCAACTGGTTTGAGCAGGAAACTTCGAAAAAGCACTGCCATATCAGCCACTGCCGCCACCATTCCTTGTTCTACCTGCCCAAGACTCTTCCGCGCACAGATTGGTCTCATCAGCCAGCTTCGCTCTCATAGATCCCGTCCCCAAACATAATGTTGAACAGATGGTCGCCATCGATTACGATGGACAAAGAAAAGAAGAATTTAGGCCGCAAATTTTCTTGTAGGCATATTTTTTTAAAGATGACTGACTATGATTTAACGTTGAGTTTTTTACGAACCTTTTCTTGTTCATAAAACATCTCTTAATCCATGGCATGGAAATGGTTAGCAAGCTCGACTAGCAAACCTACACGAGTGAGTTCGAGTCTCATTGGGTGCCCCTTTCATATGGCCTTGTGCCACATCTAAGCAAAAAGCTTAGTAAATTTCCATAATCCATGGCATGGCTCCAAGTTCAGCATCGACATTGACCAACGAAAGTCGAAAGTAGCATCAGAGGTTTCGGACAATTATTAAACAGCCTTCATCCTCATTTGTGAACAAGAAAAGGCTAATGAAAAAAGAACTAGACTTAAAATCCTCGTCGGTTATCTTTAAAAATACACACACACTCTGTAACACTCAGATTCATACATACATATAATTAATTAGATAGTTTGCTATACGTATAAATAGAGAGTTCTCAATATGGGTTAATAAGCATATATATCTAATATAGCATAGAAACAGTTAATAACGCTTGGTGAGTGTCAGCTTCTTGTCTATGTGATCACAAGAGGAACTAAAATTAAGACAATCAGATATAATACAAAAGAGTGAGGAAAAGTTCTCGGGCCGACCAAGAAGTGAATGAATTGGAACGATGAAAATGATGAGCTATTTCACATATCTATCCAATTCAACAAACTTGACATATGCAATATTAGTATTAGTAGCAATAATAATAATAATAATAATAATAATAATAATTCACACACATGCACACTCATATACATCTATACTCACACACACACACACACACACACAAATATCTCTTACACATACCTATCGAAATGTGGGTGTGTTACTTTTAGTGTATGTGGGGCTAATTGTCCAAACGTCTTCTTCGTTTGTTTTCTTTGTTTAATGGCATATCAACCTTCGTGGGTTATTTAATGCCAAAGCCATCCTTGTCAAAGAACATTACTGATACTATTTAGCTCTTAGCTGGGAGTATAAGGAGGTTCATAATTTTCCCAAAGGCTATCAATCCGAAAATGAAAGTAATTGAGGGTGGGGATACTGCCAAAATTAACTAGCAAAGCGCGCAGACCATTACTCTTAAGCACGGTTCTCATTGTGGTGCTTCTTAATATTGGCCTTGTTCCAAACTTAATTTTGTAAATCATAACTTCTACGCTCAACTTGGCAACAATATTTGAAACAATAGAAACGCGAGGAGGCCACTTTAACTCAAGATACTTCGTCAACAATATATTTGATTGGATGTTTTACTTTAGTGGCGTCAGCAGGAGAGAGTTCCATCTTCAGTTGGCGACGGTGTTTTTTGCAATTTCTAAAGAAACAAATTCTCCCCTCCACTTTTAACACTTACCAGAAATAGCTTTAATGTAGATAGCCACTTGATGGACATTTCCATTATCTAAGTAATAATAGATTTCATTTATATCCGGCTGCAATACTGACATTCATTGCGACATTATTTTCTCATCTACGTAACTGCTAAGATTTCTGTTGATTTACTCAGACCTGAGTATGTCTCGTTGACGCCCATGCTACCTGATGAAAATTATGCAAACTACTTAAAGTTTTACAGTCATCGAAGATTCTTTGTTTGATATGACAAGTGCTTTATTGACGAGCAAATCAATTTGTCGAAATGAAATGTCCGAAATCCGGAGAAGTTATTGTCGCTATTCCCCGATTTATTCATGGGACAATATTTGACTTTTCTGATTTTATCCCTACATTTTGGCCGATGCGTTTTAAAAGCTTCCTCGAGTTCTCCGAAATTTTGAGAAAAAGCATCGTCATTATTTGATAAGTTGTCCTCATCCCTGTTTTGAATCCCAACTCTTCACTCGTACGTTATTAGATTCTACTCAAATCTTCTAGCATTATTAGTGGAGTTTCGAATACAATGACTGTGTACCCAACAAAGGGGTAAGACTACCCAAAAAATATGTGTCCTGGGTATGACACTAAACTCGGTTCTAGATTTAGTATCTGATCTTTCGCTTCTGGGTGTCTGAATATCAAATCTGAATCTGTGTTTTCTGGGACTGAAATTAAAAAAAAAAAATAGATGAAAAGTCAATTTCCTTAAAAATCCCCAGATCATGTTCGTAGAGCTTAAAATACGTTTACTATATCCTCTTGCAAAGGGGTAAGACCCCCCACCTCAAAAAGGAGTGTTCTATGTATGACAATAAACTGTATCTGATGGTGAATCTCCAATTCTAGGGATCTGGGAAATATGAAGTATCCCTACATTTCTTCCGTGTTCACTCTTACCAGAGCGGTAGCAGTACCTGCTAGCGTCCCATTTATGAGTCAAAAAGGCACGTTTAAAAATATTTGCATTTGATAGGACTGTGTACAAAAGAAAAAATTTACACAGAAAATGTAAATATAAACGAACAATGAACGTTATTCCCAAACATCTCGGCATGAAATAATCCTGGACGAGTTTGTATACCATTCAAATCAAACAATTATCAATCGATCAAATTATAATAAAAAATTGTTCAAATTTTCATTTAAAAAAAATGAATTTTTTAATGATTTATTGTCATTCATGTTTTCCGTTACACTACTTGAGAAAGGCATGAATCCACTTCTACCTCCACTTTTGTGAAAGTAGCCGAATGTTGTATAGCCATAATGATATCAATAATAATAATGATAATACAGGTGGACTCTGTCGTTTCTGATACGAACGGGTTTATTTCTTTCTGCCTTCAGCCCTTGGCGACACGAGGAGAGAGACACAATTCATAATCTCTGCCGGTCGAGACCCAAACTAATCTGATCTGATCAGATCCGAAAAAACTCAACTGCCTTCTTCGACAGTTGTGCCTCAGCTACCCGTCTTTTTCAAAATCCTAAAATTCTCAGACTATCTCTTCCGGGCTTGACGTCATCCACCCACTCAATTCACCCCAACAGCGCGTCCAGCTCCATTTCCAGTCTGGAAGTTTATTATAACAGATGATGATTGTCATATCCTTTCTGCACGTGCGTTCGAGTGCACCGTCTGACTACGACACCTGAACCAAAAGACACCGAGTAGTTCAAAGTCTTTCCAAACTAAATAATAAAATATAATTAACGAAAAATGATTAATATAATTAATCATTACCTTAATTATATAACATGAACAGTCAGTGATCTTTAAAGGTGTAAAAAGTAGTCAAATTAAGAGAATGTTAAAAGTAATAAAGATAAAGTTAAAAGCAGTACAATTTAGAGAAGGCTAAAAGTAGTTCAATTAAATGGTTAAAATTATTTCAATTGACAGAAAATTTAAAACTTTCCAATCACGAAAAAGTTAAAAGTATTCCAATAAAGAGAATTTTAAAAGCAGTCTAATTAAGAAAAGGGTAAATAAGTCCAATTAAGAGAAGGCTTAAGTTTAATTAAAAAAGATAAATTAGTCCAATTTAGAGAAGGTTAAAAGTAATCCAATTAAGTAAGAGAAAGTTTAAGTTGTCCAATTAAGAGAAGATTAAAATTAGTCCAATTAAAAGAAGGCTAAAAGAAATTTAATTATGAGAAGGTTAAAAGCAGTCCAATTTGGAATAGGTTAAAAACACTCCAATTAAGAGTAGGTTAAAAGCAGTTCAATTAAGAGAAGGTTAAAAGCAGTTCATTTAAGAGAAAAATCACAAATCCTACAAAAATGAATGAGATATAAGCGTTCCTTAAACAATGCATTATAGAGCCAGATCATTAGATAAGGTTTAGTCATACCCAGGACACCCGTTTATTTATTTATTAAGGCACCTTACTTCTCTGCAGGGCATACAGTAAGCTCTGATGACAGGGTATGCGTTTTCTGGGGATTTATCCCAACATATTGATTTGGTATATCATTGCGGAACTCATTTGAAATTTAGTCACTAATAACGCTGTACTTTAATTTTGACGAAAGTCGAATTTTATGGAGATTATCTAAATATTCCTCTACTAGGCCGCCTCAGTGCTTAATGAATAACTTTGTTATCGCAGATTATCATTGATGTAATGCGTTCAAACTGGACGGAATATCTTTCATCTTGTTCAAAACGAAGCACAATTTTGTAAGGTACCTTCTTTGTCCATCGTAGTCGATGAGAATTATCAGATCATCGTATGATCGAAAACAGGATCCGTGAGTTTGCAGATGGCTAATGAGGCCAATCTGTGCGTGGAAGAGTCTGGGGCTGTGAGAACAAGGAATAATGGCAGCAGTGGCTGATTTGGCAATGCCTTTTCAAAGCTTCCAACGCTGATCAGTTGCTGCGTTCCTTTTTGCTTCACACGCTTTCGTTCCACGTTTGACAACTTAACCTCACTTGTCTCTGCCCTACGCCAGATATTCTTCACTATTTGGGGTTGATATCGAAATATTTCATGGAGACCTTCAGTGTGTGTTTGAATTGCTTTTTCTGGTCTATTTAGCAGAAAGCCTTACATACCATTCAAGTATAATGACCTTGTGTCAGTCAAAGCAAAATTTCATGATGATGCATCTTGAATTGCTTACCAAGCTGCTTTTGCAGACTATTTCGGTTGCAGAGATTTTGATTCTCACCAGGTTTCCGAGACAAAAATATTTCAAAGTGTCTTAAATTATGTTCACAAGTGTTATGGTGATATACCTCATGATGTCACCGCATTGACCCTTCACGACTCTATAAATAGTCACACGATAAACGAGTCAAACGAGTCTTGTTAGTTACCGTTGCTCTCTGTATTTCTGAAATATGTATTCTGCTGTAAACCTTATATCTCTTTGTGTTATTCATTTCTGGCCCTTCAAGGCCACAACAATAAGTTTGTCTCACTGGTCATTGATTGTGAATTTGACTCACACTGAATACACAACATTGGTAACTTTTTACTTAAGGTTGTAAACAAGAGGTATTGTAATGCGTATAAAATAAATATATAAATTTAAACTGAATTGAGTCTTCACTGAGTGGCCTTGCCTTTTGGTCTGGTGCCAGACTAGAACCAATTTTCTGAATACCAATACCGTATGTTAACTTTTTTTTTTACCAAGTCAAAATTAAACTATCTTCTGAGGATGATGAAACGTGATGAAAGGTTTAATTACGTGGAAAAAAAGAAAGATTAACTTTGTTTTAACGACATTTAAAAAAAACGACAAAGAGAGACCAAATATTAAATTTGCTGTCGAAGACAAAAAATAAAACGGTGAAGAGATAAAAACGGAAGAAATTTTCAAAGGGAAGTGTTCTTTTACACCGGCCAATTAACGAGACAAACGGCCTCAGGTTTAGTTTGCAATTCACGCTTCCAATGTTTCCAACGAATACAAGTTCACAGAAACCAGAACGTGTTATTAGGGAAATTTAAAAAAAAAAAAAGAAAAGAAAAAAGAAAAAAAGAATCTTATATTTTCCTGTTAGTTACACAATTAAACCTCAAATAAAAATCAAAGTACTTTTTTGTCTTAAACACACCTTATTTACGTGCTTTAAAATGTAATTGAGATGAAATTCTTTCTGAATTAATGTTTTCTGTTTATGAAGCGTTCGTTTTGCTTTTAGCCAATGATCAATGTTTCCTTTGTTAATCTAGGATACCGATTTTCTAAGCAAGTAGATCCTCTCTGCTTCAAAAACTGGGCACTGTTTAAAAAATTAGATAGAGAAAATAAAACTCTTCCCCAAGTTACACTTCTCGAGTTTTACAAGTTATATCCTAATATTTATTGACGCCAAAGAAAAAAGTGCCATCGTGATACATTCGTAAAAATTGGTACCAGCAAGAGCAGTTCACTTTTAAACAGCAGAGATGACTAAGTAAATCATTCTCAGAAAACGCTGTCTGTGTAATCCATCTTTCACCGGTCCGATTCGTAACGAATGTGTTGATCGAAACGCTATTCACTTCGTGAGATTTGTGTTGAACTTGGTTAGTCACTCACATCGCTAGTGTGACAACTGCAACGCATTACCTACAACCTAACTGTACTCGTTTCCACTGTGTGATCAACGCCGGACCCCTCCACCACCGGCAGCATGTGACACAAAGTCAATTTTTTGTTAGTATTTACCAGACCCCTCTGCAACGGGCAGAATACAAAGTCAATTTTAAGCGAAACCCAGAAAATTTAAATTCTGAGTTTACCATCTTCGAGACCAGTATCTGTACCAAAGTTACAGGGATCTTCTTTACAATTCACCTTTATCTTGGAGTAAAGTGATGTATAGATCCCTGTCCAAAGGATATTAGCTCGAAGTCGAACATAAACGGCTCCGTCCAAGATTCGAACCCGGAAAATTGAGGATAACAATGTTCTCTCCGTAAACATTCTACAAATATCGATGAATGTCATTGGGTGCATTTTCCGTAATGAATTCAATGACATAACTCTACTTCTATGTTAGGCGCTATTAACCGGCTCATTGGCCTAGTGGGTAGAGTGTTCGTCAATGGTCCGGAAAACCTGGGTTCAATCCCTGGTCGCGTCACACCAAAGACATGCTTAACACTCGGCAATATAAGGTGCCTATCGATGGTAAAGTGGAGCAATCCAGGCAAAGGAGTTGCGCCCTCCCCTGCACCTTGGTGTAGTAGCTATTGAAAAGGGGGCCTTCTGGTCGCTCTCGACTATGGTCGCCAACTTTACTTTACTTACTTATCAAACTGCTGTTCAGTTGTAACAAGGAAGGGAAATAATAATGACTTATTGTCGAGCAAATTACACTTCTACTGCCATACCACTATCACCTGTCTCTGACACTGTGGGACAAGATAATAAAATAAGAAGTATTAACATAGCGGGAACGGTCTTAGGAGCGCAGCGTACAAGCTCATGTTCGTCGCTGGCGAAAATCCATGGCCAAGAGAAAAATAGCGTTTTGTGCACTTAGAGTATGTCGATTGTATCCTATACATAAGAGTAAAACCCCTCCCCTATATATCTAAAAATGGATAGCACGACCACGAAAGACATCTACACGTCAGGATACAAAGCTCAAAGGTAATATGCCTGGAAAATAGAAAATATGCAGCAAAACAAATGGAGTGTAACGAAAAACGTTGGGTATTCCTAACCGTTCTTATTGTTATTAGTTTATTTACTGCTAAATTTTAGTCATGGGTTGTATATACTTACGAGGATCATTAAATAATTTCCAGACTTTTTTCGTATGGATACTTTTATTGATATTACACACATGAAACTCAAGTCTCCTTCGAAGTAATCTCCTCCGGCTGCAATGCACTTGTTGTACGGTTCCAACAACTTCTGGAAGGCCCCATGGAAGTCCTCTTGTGTGAGCGTATCAATGACCTTCGTCACTGTCTCTTTCATCTCCTCAATTGTCTCATAACGACAGCTTCTGAGCTTAGGGAATAAGCAAAAGTCATAGGGAACAAGGTCTGGACTACAGGGAGAGTGAGGAACTGTCTTGATGCCCATCTTGCTCAAATAGTCAGTGACAAGGATGGAGTTGTGAACTGGTGCATTGTCCTGGTGGAAATGCTACTGACTCGATTTGAAGAGTGCTCGCCTCTTCCGATGGAATCTCTTTCTGAACTCCCTTAAAACATCAACATAGTATTCCTTGTTGACTGTCTGTCCAGTGGGAACCTAGTGTATGTAGATCATGTCAGTGCTGTCAAAAAAGGGATCATCAAAGGTTTGTGGGTGGATTTGCTCTGTCTGGCCATCTTGGATCTGGGAGAGCCAGGCTGCTTCCACTGGGAACTCTGTCTCTTGGTCTCTGGGTTATAGCAGTAGATCCAACTTTCATCGCATGGCATTTTTTCCAAGTTTAAAACAGAATTTTATTGCATATCGTTCTTCTAAAGTCCAGATTGTATTTTTGAAATTCACCAGCTGTAACAATCAGGATTTAGTAGGGTGTATTCCAATTCCTGCTGAAGCTGTTTATTTGAACGTTAAGTCATAAAAATTTGTCTGTCATCTCATAAGATGTATAGCAATAACATACTGAATTTTCAAGAGTCTACGACAATTTTAAATGCCTGTACAAAAAGTCTGGAAACTTACTGAATGCACCACGTATTTACTAAGTTTTAATTTTACATTAAAAATTCTTTTTTGTGTCTTTTTTAATACAGCAAGATTTTTGTTAAAATCCTATGACTTCTAAAATAAAGTAATTTGAAATCCAACCTGAAATCTTAATAAAATTTACCAAATCCGATTGTTATAATTTATCAAGGGGAATAACTATTAATTGTAACTGTAGAATACTTAGCCGTATTAGTCTGCAGTTAATTATAATATAAATCATTTAAAGAGGTTGGAATTCGATACTGAACTCAATGGTCATTGAATTATAGATTTCAGAATGGCAATCGTTGAATAAACTCTTAACCAAGTTCTCTAAAAGTTCGTTTAGAAAGAATAAAATGTAAACAAATACCAATAGATATTTGTAAGAAGTAAATATTTGCTGAAATAATAAAGGATAAAAGGAAGAAAAATATGATTTGGAGCTATTCAAAGTTTGTCATAAAGATTGATTGCTTTTTCTTTTTGTTTTGCTTTTATTCGTTCAATGAACGTCACACAGACAGTTAATAATTCCAAATGGCAGACTTTTATGATATTCATTGTGACGTAATAAATACAAATATTAAATCGATCGAATGACACTCAATGCAGATCATTTCAATTCATCAAATATAATTCAATCAGAAGTTTTTTCCTCTCTGTAAGAACAATATCTAAAACCATGTGCTTCTTGGAACGGTAATTTTTTTCCTTTGCATTTGTCTTTATTTTCGACTCCCTGTTGGTAGGGGTTCAAATACACCGACGGTATTACCTGTAGGGGGGTTTAAGATCTCCTCTCAAAGAAAGGGATGTCATGAGTATGACATTAAACAAGATAAAGTTGTGAGGCCCAAGCTCTGGAGTAGCTTTTCATTGCCATTACTCCCAAGTCCACTCTGACGTGCAATGGTAGTACTTGTTAAAGACTTATCTATAGTTTTAAAAAATATGTTTAAAAATTATTCGTATTAGATTAGAATACTTGTAACCATATAACTGTGTGCAAACAAATGATAATTATTTAATAAACCCGTTGATGCTTGGAAGACTTGGAACGATTTAACTGTATGCAAATTATTTGTATTTCGAATAATTAATTGAATCTATAATTGTTTACAAGGATTATTATTAGAAGTAGTTACTTGAAATCATAAAACTCAGCGAATAAATTATTAAATATGGATATTTATTATTATTAAATAGGAATTTTTACTTAAAACCATATTATTGTGCATAAATTATTAGTATTAGATCGAAATAAATGATATCATTTAACTTAGTGCAAACAAAAGATCATAGACTAATTGACCTGTTTCCATACCAAGGTTAAAGAACCTAGTCTACCCTATTATTTACCCATCGGTGGAAAGAGGATAGTTGGTTTCATAACTTTCCCAAGGACATCAGCGTTATGCAAAATGCAAACAAGCTAACGAGTCACCTTATCCATTACATATTATGTTAACTATTGGACTACGAACGCCTCTCTCCCTCTCTCCCCCTCTCTCTCTCTATATATATATATGTGTGTTTGTGCGTGTGTGTGTGTGTGTTCATATACAGAAAAGAGGTGCCCGTGGTGTAATGGTTACCGTCGTAGGAAATGGACACGCCGACACGAGTTCAAATCCTGGACGACACTGATTGCATTTCACATAGCACTAATACCCTTGGGAAAGGTATGAATCCAATTATTCTCCCTCCAGCTATGGGTAAATAGTAGGGCCGACTAGGTTCTTCAGCCTTGTTGAGGCAACTAGTCTAGGAGAAGGAAAACTCTGAATTCAAACCTGTTAAACTCCGCTTAAAAATTGACCTTGTGTCATATCCTGCTCGAGCAGAGGGGTCGGTTAATATATATACAGAAAGAAGAGGTAGTCTCCGTGACGTAGTGGCTAACGTGCAAGACTGCAACATCGTAGTAAGCAAGCTGGAACTCCAGTCAAGATACTGCGTTCAGTTTCGGACTCATACCTTTGTAAAAGATAGGAACCTCCTTTCGAGTCTAAGTGAGATGTTTGCTTTTCATTATTGTTTGTAATACGCATTGTAAGTCGATGTCATAGAAACCAAGACCCAGATGATTTGCTATAAAAAAAGAACAACTAAATTTAAGACGATGGAAGAAAATAGAATTAAAATTAATCTATAATCTATAATATTAATTGAATAAGACATGAACGCCTGTGTTCTAATGTTGTGCTTTGTCATCACCTGAGATAGATAATAGACTCTTCACTGTGAGGAAAACAAGGGAAGAAAAAGAACAGGCAACATTACAGAAAGAAAGAAAGAAAGAAAGAAGTTTATCGTCTGCTTCGATAGAATAAAATAGAAGTGGGGAAGAAAGAAAGAAATAAACAAAGAAAGAAAAAAAGCAAAAAGCAAAAAAAAAAAGGGAAAAAGCTCATCGTCTACATCAATACAATGTAATAGTCGGAAGGAAATAAGAAACAAAAAAGAAACAAACAAAAAAGGAAGAAAGAAAAAAGAGAAGGAAGAAAGAGTAGGGATAAAATTTATCATCTGATTTAATGCAATTCAAAGAAAAAAAGAAAAAAAGAAAGAAAGAAAGGAGCTCATCGTCTACTTCAAAAGAAAGAAAGAAAGAAAGCTCACGGTCTACTTCAAAAGAAAGAAAGAAAGGAAAAAAGAAAGAAAAGGGACTGGATAATGTTTAGCGTCTGCTTCAAAGGAGTGAAATTGAATAAAATAGAAAGAAAGAAAGAAAGAAAGAAAGAAAGAAAGAAAGAAAGAAAGAAAAAAAGAAAGAAAAAAGAGGGAAAAATAAATAGAGAAAAAACGGAATCGATAGGTATAAAAAAGAAATATTATTATCATTATCATTACAATTATTATTTTAAAAACTATTTTACAAGTTTATTTTCAAACAAAAAGATAACTTGTTATTTTATAAATAATCGAATCTTTCAAAAGTCAACAAATTATTTGGTTCAAAAAAGAATTCATTCATTAACAAATGAAAATAATCAGAAGCTATAATCAGAACTGGTCAAATTACATTTATCTATTTGTTTATTTGTTTGCAAGATATCGATTAATGGGTAATAATAATGCATAAATAATGATTATTTATAAAATAATTTACCCATATTTTTGATACCACCGTCTTTTAAGAAATGGAGAATCGTACATTTAAAAGTGAACCCGCCAAATCTAGTCTGCAAGTTTCTAAATATTAGTATCAGTCATAAGCAAACTCTCATGAAATCTGGTTACTTAGTTAAGGAATTTGTAAACCCTGAAACCCAGACAAAAAATTGACCGTTGGACTTATACTTAGTTAAAACTTAGTATTTCAGAGGCGTACGTTTTATTTATATATTCTTTTATTCATTTTGTTGTCTGCTCAAGTGTTTTCATTGTTAAAAGAGCACCAGGTTACATCAGTGACAGGAATACAGATATTAATCAATCCCTGGGTCTGGTATAGCCACATTTTACCACCCTAGAAAAATGACAAATTCAAAGCTAAATCAACAAGGGAACCCAGACTACAGGTCTGGTTGTCAAGAATAGCAGATGCTTCCTTATTAGCCAACATGGGGGAGTCGATTGACATCCAGTGAATGTTGGCTGTTCTTATTTCAGGTACACAAATAAAAACCAAAGTAATAATGAATCTGAGCGACAAAGGAAAAAATGTACTAGTGAAAACATCAAAAAAGTAATCCACGGTTATTTTAAAAGCAATCCTCCACAAAAAAGAAAATAGGAAACGAATAATAGAGATCTGAACAGAATCCACTAAATTTCATACAACAAATCAAAGACTCGCCGACCTAGCCAGGTTGATTTAAAAGAAAAGTTGTTTTGTCTGACCTTGAAATAGGAAAATTATGTGGACAAGTAAACCGTGAAGAACATACTCAAAGAGATACTCGTTAGACAAATTGAAATTTAGAATATTGAAAACTAAGTCAATACTGACCTCAGCTCTTCGATATCAATACTGGCACAAGAAGACAGGACAAATATAGAATTAATACATAAAGATTATGAGTGAATAGAAGATTACATTCCAATCCGTACGCCGCAGTTCAGCACTCTCCCAAGTACTTTAGGCTTTTTCGCCACAATATCCATACGTCTAGCACTGATGTATTGTTAGGCAATTTCTTTTCAATCTTTTTTGTGGTAGATTTCGTATCGCTTTTAAACTCATGGTCTATTCGGCAGAAATGTTTTTCTTTTTCCTAGACCTATTGCAGCAACAAGGCTAAAGAATCCATCTGCTCTACTATTTACACATATATGGCAAGAGAAGATATGGATTTCTATTTTCCTCAAAGGCATGAGTGTGAAAATGAAACGCAAATAGTCTCGTCCAAGACTTTCACTCTGGTCACCAATTCCATTTCCTCATGTGATAATCGTAAAGCTGCAAATTACAAATATGGCGAATCGAATTGAAAATTGCCGAGACTTAGAGATTACGTAACCGACTGTTCCGTACTCTCTATCAGAACATTTTTTTAACTGTGTGTCGCACTTATCCACGTTTAATCAGCGAAAACACTTACCCACATTTAATCAGAAAAGACAGTGCAAACATTGCACAGGTAACTTTTTTCTG
The DNA here is from genome assembly GCA_963585895.1 of Sepioteuthis lessoniana. NCBI lineage: Eukaryota > Metazoa > Mollusca > Cephalopoda > Myopsida > Loliginidae > Sepioteuthis > Sepioteuthis lessoniana. Next base: position 166,294 of record CAUZXS010004465.1, read on the forward strand.
ATCGTCAGGGATAATTTGCAAAGCAGTGTGATAAAAAAAAAAACCCATAGATATACTCTTTTTTTAATTTCTTGTTTTTTTGGATAATGCCATAGCGAAGTAAGCTACCTCCAGACAAACAGCATCCTATCTACATTCAATCAAACAGAACTAACGAAGCCCTACCTACATATGTACGACACCAACTGGGAATCTGCACCTACGGAGACAGGCATTTTCTTTTTATTAAACAGTCTATCCTCTTGTGCACACATTCGATTAAAAGCAATTGCAAACAACACTTACTTTGCAAATATCCTAAACAATACAAAACGTTACTTAGTCTGGTACAGCTTGCTTTGAGTTCTTACAGTTCCTAAGTGGTAACTCACTTAAATATCATTTACTGTTTAACTTTAGCAATCAAGTAGAAACTTTTGTTTGTGAGCATAAGCTTGAAAATTTAAAAAGAAAAAAAACTTAGCTTAGATTAGACACAGGACCACAAGTATGGACCACGTAGTGAAGACTGAACTCACAACTGTTTATTAGTCATTTGATAAACTTTGCTTAGTTTGATCGAAGGCCAGAAATTTGAGACAATCAATGTGAATCAAACTCCCTAACAATGACCAACAAGCCTAAGTTACTATTTACACCTCCATGTAATTTTTAAAAAAGCGTAGCTTAGATTATGGTTTAGTTTGGTTTGGTTTTATGACACATCAACTATTGATGTCAAGTCAATTTTTATACTTATAAACAGTTCTATTTCAAACAATTCAGTATAGTATAAATATAGTTTTTTGTTGACACACACTTGAATGTCAAAACGATTCTATTTAAAACAATTCAGTTTAGTATAAGTATAGTTTTTGTTGACACACACTTGAATGTCAAAACAGTTCTATTTCAAACAATTCAGTTTAGTATAAGTATAGTTTTTGTTGACACACACTTGAATGTCAAAACGGTTCTATTTCAAACAATTCAGTTTAGTATATGTATAGTTTTTGTTGACACACACTTGAATGTCAAAACGATTCTATTTCAAACAATTCAGTTTAACATAGATACATAGTTTAGTTCTATCTGACCCATAATTAGGACCCTATCAGGTGTTACAACTCCGGGCCAAAGTGAACCTGGGAGCGATGGCAATGAAGGGATATTCTGCATTCCCCAAAGCTCCAGCATTACAGGAGCTTCATCATCAGATCGTTTAGTGTCATATCTAAGACTCGTTTGGTGGGTCTCACTTCTCTGCAGAGAAACAGTCGGTGTATTCTACAGTACACAGCCGAATGGGCACTTGGATTGTGTACAAAACCTCAAGTAAGTTGCACCCAGTGGCATTGATTTAATAAGCTTAGCTTAGTTTGACACAAATACTGAAATATTGGGAACATTTTGAGAATTGAACTCAATAACTATGTTCGGCTAGCCTGACTCACTTTTTACACCCCTCAAAGTACTTTAAAAGGCATAAATAAGATTTGGCACAATCGTAACATCTAAAAAAAAAAAAAATAGGAAGAAAAACAACTATATGGATATTTCAAGCGATAAACTAAGGAAATTGCTCTTGAAATGACCTGGACATGGCTACGAAGAGGAAATGTTGGACATTGACCGGAAGATTCGACATGCCGCGTAAATTGCATGTGTGACATATCAGGATATGCACCTGTTTCCTAAAGTAAACAGGATGTACGTATTTCCCCAGCCCAAATGCCACGTAAGTTGCGTGGTTTGTATGCTACACAGGAGGTGTGTCTACGTGCAACGCGAAGGTAGTAGGTGTAACCACAAGGATTGAGTGGGCGTCCGAAAAATTATATAAACCAGGGAAGATTTCGACCAAGGCAGAACGAAGCAGAAACGCAGAGAAGTTTCACAGAAAAACTGCATTGTCGCCCCTGTATGTGTCTAGTTCAGCCAGCTCTGACTCTCTCCTAATCTACCGATACGTAATAAAAAAGAAAAGAAGCAGATTACATTTTCATACACTAGCGTTGTTGTCTTTCTATGCTATATACAACAGAAGCGTAAATAGAGAAACCGAATCTTTATTAATAGCACCATAAAATAATGCCATAACGACTAAATCTGACAAAGCAAAAATTGTTAATATACCTGCGAATAACGAGTGTAACTATATGGAGATAGAGATGAAATGGTTAATCAATTAAAAAGCGAATGCAGTCAACCGGTACTAATGGAACACTTATAACTGGATGATCTACTAGCGATTTTGCAAGATTTTGAAATTTTGCAAGATTTTGAAATTTGAAAGATTTTGATAATTTTGAAAATTTTGAAATTTTGCAAGATTTTGAAAATTTTGAAAATTTTGAAATTTTGAAATTTTGTAAGATTTTGAAATTTGAAAGATTTTGAAATTTACAAGATTTTGATAATTTTGAAAATTTTGAAATTTTGCAAGATTTTGAAAATTTTGAAAATTTTGAAATTTTGAAATTTTGTAAGATTTTGAAATTTTACAAGATTTTGAAATTTGCAAGATTTTGAAATTTGAAAGATTTTGAAATTTACAAGATTTTGATAATTTTGAAAATTTTGAAATTTTGCAAGATTTTGAAAATTTTGAAAATTTTGAAATTTTGAAATTTTGTAAGATTTTGAAATTTTACAAGATTTTGAAATTTGCAAGATTTTGAAATTTGACTATATGGACTAAATAAACGTTGATATTGCAAGAAAATATGAAGTGTTTACCGGTTTAAAATGATTGTAAACTTTTCTAAGACACTGGCACTCAAAAGATTGATAATGCAACTAAGTATGAAGTGTTTACCTGTTTTAAATGATTTTGAACCACATTAATATATTACCGCTTAAAATATTGATAGGGTTAATACTTGAAACCATATCTCCATATAAATTATTTGTATTAAGACTTTTTATTTGGAGCTACAATTGTTTAACAATGATTAGAATTATCAAATAGAAAAATTAACTTCAAACTATAACATTGCTTGCAAAAAATTCTAACTTAAGCTTTTAATAACCCAATAAGTATTAGCATGACGTAAAACCAACCAACCAACCAACCAACCAATTAGAAAAATGTAAGGTTTGGAATGTACAGGTAGGTCTTGGTAATACAATCTTTTTTAACACATTCTCTCCAGTTTGTTATTTGAGGTGCTAAGCCAAGCTTCGGAAGCATGAAAAGAGAATTTTGAATGGAGGCAGGTAGGTTTTGACAAAAGTGGTGCAACACAATCTTCTTCCATGTTTTTATGCTCTAAAATAGTATAAACACAGTTCATGAAAAAAGACGGGATTTTGAATTTAGATCGGTAGGTCTTTCCATGACTGTGCAGCACAATCTTCTTTAAAAATGTCTACCTGGATTGCTATTTTGAGATAGCTAAACTTAGTAGTTATGAATGAAGGTAGGAAGGACTTAGCTCAATTGGCGCAACACAACCTTCCCAAACCCTTCCCCCGTTATTTAATCTCTACAATATGCAAAGGTCAGTATATATGAAAAGATGCAATTTTGGATGTAGGCAGATTGGCTTTGACAACACTGGCACAACAAAATCTTACAACATCTCTTTCTTTAACCAAAAACTGAGCTTTTGGCGAATATCAACAAAAAGGACATAAATTGTTAAAGTCGGCTTTTCTCGGTGAATTGAATTGAGGCTTCCAAATATGCAAAGATGAGATAACTTGTGGTGAAATAATATTTATAAGGCCGACTAATATTGCTTTTATGAAGGTCGGAGTGGGGGTCTTTTTCTGCACCAAGAAATCTGACATTCTCTACGCTGAATTTGTGGAGGTGGCAAAAGCGAATAAAAATGTTTTTTTATTTTTTATGTCATTTTATATATTGATTGTTTTCTTGATATTTTTTTAAAGAATTTCCTTTCTCTTTTTTATTAACTTTTCGGCTCATTTCCTTTTTTATTGTCATTATCAACGCTTCATTTTTCTTCGGTGAAATGGTTTTCTTATATTTAAAATATATCTTTAAATCTTCGAAAGAAGATTCAACTTAAAACTTTCTTTCTTTCTTTCTTTCTTTCTTTCTTTCCAAACGGGTCTTTTTCTTTCTTATTTTATTTCCTTGTTATTTACAAAGTTTTGCTTACACTGATACACTGGTATCAAATTGTTTACATTCTTTCATCATTCATTCTTTACTTATTTATTTTGTCCCAGTTACGTTTCTTTTTTCTTTTTCTTTTTTCCGTGTTTTAGAGTTATTCTTTCATTCTTGTTAAATTCTTTTATTTATGTTATATTCTTGCATTCTTTATTCATTTATATTTACATACTCTTTTTTTATTTTCATATTTTTATTCTTCTTATTCGTTTATTTATTTATTTTTCTTTCTTTCTTTCTTTCTTTCTTTCTTTCTTTCTATTCATTTATGTTTTGCTTCTTTCTTTCTCTATCCTCCTTTTCCATTTCCTTCTCTCTTTCTTTCTTTTTTTCTTTCTTTCTATTAATTTATGTTTACACACCCTTTCTTTTTTATTTTCATATTTTTACTCATTCTTTCTTTCTTTCTTTCTTTCTTTCTTTCTTTCTTTCTAAGTATATTCTTCCTTATTTTCTTTATATAGACTTTATTATGTTTTCCTTTTGTTCGTTTCATGTTTTTCATTCATTCATTCATTCTAGTGATGTTTTTCTTTCTTTTTTCGTTCGTTCTTTCATTTTTTTTTTTGCTCTTTCTTTTTTCTCTCTTTCGTTCTTTCTTTCTACATGTATTTTTATTCATATTTTTTTTTACATATTTCTTTAGTTCTAATTATGTTTCTTTTTTCCTTTCGCGTTTTTTTTTTTTTCATGTTTTTGAGTCATTCTTCATTTCTAATCATATTTTCTTTCTTTCTTTCTTTCTTTTTTTCTTTCTTTCTTTCTTTCTTTCTACTCCACCGCCAACGACTTCTTCTCTTCTTTCTCGTTTAGTTTTCTCTAATCCTTAAAGCCAATATATATTTCATATTTATCCGTTTTTTTTCCTCTCAAAATGTCTGCAAAATTTCGGCAGCATTCACCCGTTCGATTGTTCTTAATCCAAACATTCCACCTCCGTCATCGTATGTTCCACTCAAACACAAAATTATTCCACAAATTCTTTTTCATCTCGTTCTTTAATGATTGCGCTATCGTATATTTTGACGTGAATACCCACCGAAGGAAAGACTAAATCCGTTGGCACAAAGCTACTTAAGAAACCATGTATTAGCGGAAATGACGTCATTCCTTAAAATGTCATTGATCAGAGCTGACATCTAAAATCCACGCACTCCTTCTATACTTCTAACTTTTATACAAAGGCAGTTGATGCTTTATATACAAAGCTTCTACAGTTTTCTTCATTTAACTAACAAATATATCTATAACACTCACATACACCTACATACATACATACATACATATAAATATATATATATATATATATATATATATATATATATATATATATTGTTTGTTTTACTTTAATGTCATATCAACTTTCGTAGGTTATTTAATGCCGAATCCATCTTTGTTGAAGAACTGTAGATGTATTATTTAATCCATAGCTACAGTGGATAAAGTGGTTCAAACCTTTCCCAAGGGTATTTCGTGACTGGGGTTAGAGCTCGCTTACTATGATGTTACAACTCAGCAAATTAACCACTACACCATACGGATTCACACTTTCTCTTTCTTTCTTTCTTTCTCTTTACATATATATATATATATAGACAGAGAGAGAGAGAGAGAGAGAGAGAGAGAGAGAGAGAGAGAGTAACCTGACGGCCGTCCATATACATAGACGTTCGATTTGTTACTTTTTCAACACGACCGTCTGAAGATTGTGGAAACTTGAGTAACGGTTTATTGTGTTCATAATTCAAATATTTTTAGATTTAAACCTGCTCTGCTATTATAGGATCGAGCATTCTTTTCATGTAACTTTTCTTATTTGTTGTTTTTTATCTTTATATCACATACACACACACAGATTTGAAAAAAAATCGCAAGATACACGAAAATAAATAGACAAACGTTTGTAAACACTGGTACTAAAGATATTTAATATGGAACTTGATGATTCTGTCTTAAAATAGGCTCGACCGACTTGGGGTGACACATAAATACCTAGATAATTAGATAAGCGGGCCGGGAAGTCAAGGCTAATTTGAAACATATTCCTCACAGGCTTAACACATACCTGACAAATTAGACTGTTATTAGTCAGGTGCACTTACTACATATATATAAAGTTTAGTACACACATACATACACACACATACATTATATATATATATATATAATGATCAGTTGAAGAAACTTGGATACCAGAAAATAATTTTCAGCTTAAGCAAATGGAAATGCCACATCACCAATACATTTTTCGTCACTTCTTACATAGCATATCAATTCCTTGATTAACGTTTTTAAAAACTTTCTAAAATTTTTGCAAAAAACTACTTTTCCCTAGGCGATGGCTTAAGATCAAAAATAAATAATATAAAATGAATAACATAAAATAATATAAAATAGATATTCCTACTTGTTTTATCACTTTTGTTCATCTACGATTAATTTTCCGTGAAAACCTTTGACCTCTGCGTTTTTGTATGTATTTACAAGAATGTACTCTGCGTGCGTGTGCCTGTGCGTTTGTGTGTGTGTGTATGTACATTCCAATACATGCACATATATCCATATATATACACATCCGTACACGCATATATTTCAGGGTTGTTTTTTTTTTCTTTCTGTCTCTTCCTTTCCGAGTTAAATGTGTGTGAGAACGTACTTGACTCCACAGAAAGATTTTAAGATTGTCTCTCTGTGTGTACATATGTTTGCATTTGTGCGTGTGTGCGTAAAATTTGTTTGTTTATTTGCAGTTAGCTCTGCTTAATGTACGTTGAAATCTATTTTTGAGTTTTTCTCTTTAATTTGGAATAATGAGTAGTCGTGACTTTGGTATATTGGCATTATCTTAAAGATTCAATTACAGCATTCATAAAAATGTTTTAAAACATACAGTTTTCTATTTTCTGATAATTCAATGTTGCTTTTATGTTAAGAGACTCTATTGTTCGGAACCTGAGTCAATCCTATATATACTTTTTTCAGATGCGACATTCTATTATGTAGATTACGTTTTTTGAATTCCGGCTTAAATTTTTATTTATTATGAATATTATTTTGGGATTTTCAAAGGTGTAGGATTTCCCTTCTATGATTATAACATGCTCCATAGTTTCTATTTTTGCATTTTGAGACTATATGCGTTGTGTTTTGCTCAAATTTAGATGAGATTAGTGTGTGTTTTAAGTTTTTTGGTTGTCGTTGCCTTTTAATGATTTTTGTTGTCTTGTATATTTTTTATTCTAACATTGTTTTTAAGTTGTTCGAGATTCTTTGTTATTTTTGTGAATAGCTCTGAGTTGTCTTTAATTGGATCATTTTGAGATGAGGCTTCTTAATCTGAGAATGATTTTTTTTTTATTGCGGACTTTTTGTCCTCATCTTGGTATTTTTTTTTTTTTTTTTGTGTGTTGTTTCTTCTTTCACTACGTTTCGGCCAAATTTCACCTCTGGCCTTGTTCAGGTGATTTTTTAAAATACCAAGATGAGGACAAAAAGTCCGCAATAAATAAAAAAAAATTAATTCTCAGCTCTGAGTTGTTTTTGTTGTATGTTGGGACATATAATAAGGGTTCTTTGTGGCTATGTTTTTTGGGCTTTTGGGTTTTTTTACTGGTATTTTTTTCTACTAATTCGAATCCCTTATTTATTAATGTCACCGGATACATTCTTGTACATGCTAGAGTACATTCTTGTAAATACTTCTAAAAATGAATGCAAAAATACATACAAAGAAAAATATCTGCAGCGGCTAAAGGTTTTTACGGATAATTAACTCCAACCAGACATTCACTGAGTCAAATCCTGAAATTGAAATGAATCATACCCCTATCAAAACAGTCTTTACTATAAAAGCTAGAAATAAATATCATTAATCTCTCAAGAGATTAATGATATTTATTTATCAAGACAATATAATCTGAAATATGTGTAGAGCATAATTATATGAATCAAAAATCTAAATTGCCACAAATTCATTTGTGGACCTATTGATTTTAATATTGAGGACACCCGCAGGACCAACCTCAGGGAGAAACACCGCAGGAGTAAGATCCGGGGAGCGTCAGCAGCTATACCAGACCAGACCTGTAACTACAGTCGCTGCAGCCCAACTTGCCTGTCCCGTACCGGCCTTGTCTGTCATCAGCATGCTTGCAGTCGATGTGAACAGCCTCCTTCATAAATCTTCATTTACGAAGTCTAGCCAAGATAGAATATATATATATATATATATATATATATATATATATATATATATATATATATATATATATTTAAGCAACATTTCTTCGTTAATGCAGATTTCATTAAACATAATAGACATTTTATGTCTACATATTTTCTTCTGGATCCGTTCGAATTCCCGTATTACTTTTATCGTACTCGGGGGGGAATTGATTTATGTATTGTCCATAGTTGTATGTATCCCTAGTACTTTCTGCCCGACTTTGGGCCATCATCAGGGGAGGATCTATTACAAAAGTGATGTAACTTTTGTTTTAGCATAATTACTACTGTGTAAGGGCGTATTTGCCGTTGAAGATTATGGCGTTTGCTTTTAATACATAAATCACTTCCCCCCGAATATGATAAAAGTAATACGGGAATTCGAACGGATCCAGAAGAAAATATGTAGGCATAAAATGTCTATTATGTTTAATGAAATTTGCATATATATATACTAAATCGTCATTAGTGGGGTACAAGAGGACTGGCGATCCTTGTTTTGTTTAAATTTGTCGTGAATGGTTTCATTTTTTTTTTTTTTTTGTTTATCACTGATTCGACTAAACTTCGTCTACACGTTTGGATAGCTAACTAGAAATCTAAACATCATCCTCATAATAAGATTCCACAGCTGTGCACACATCTTCGTTTAGATTCTAAATTTTTAGGTTAGATATTTAAAACTTCTGTCCCAATAAATTTTGGAGAATTATTCGAATCAAAATCAAATCTTTAGCGTTAAAATTCAATGTTTTCGGACAAAATTGATTGAATGATAAAAATCGTTTCAGTGTAAGTGTTCAGTTCACTAGTTTTCGTTTTAAAAAAGGCTTGAATCCAAAAGACCCTGTAGCCAGTGTTATTTTCACAATGACAAACGTTTTACGTTCAAGTAACGCTGAAAACATCGCTTCCCACTAGATTACTGAAGTTAAGAGGCTATGAGTCTGTTCACTTCTTGAATGGGTAACTACGTTGAAAAGCAAATGTTGAAACCGCAACTAGATATGTTGATCAACTGATTGATTTTAACGACGTCAATGTTATTTTTTCCTAGAGGTCACGGAATTACGTTCATTGTACGTTCATATTTACATTTCTTGTGTATTTGTTTTTTGAAGGTTTTTTGGCACTCATTCTTATGGAATACAAATAATTTTCAAACATCTATTTGACCTATAGATAGGACCCTAACAGGTAATACCACCGAGTCAGAGAGGACCTGAGAATAATGGTAAATAAAATTCTGGCACCTTTGATTTGGATTGATTAATTTCAACGGCATGTCAACCCGTGTTGGTTTATTTTACACCAAAAGGTTTAGGAATCGCGTTCATTGTACATTCATATCTACATTTTTTCCGTAGTTGTTTCTTGTAAGTTTTTCTCTTCAAGAGGTCCTATTGAATATGAATATTTTTAAGTAGATTTAGTTGGCCCATGGATGGGATCTTATCAGGCACAGTGTGGACTTGGGAGTAATGGCAAAGAATGAGTAAGCCACAATCCACAGATCTCTAGAAATAGAGCCTCACTATCCGAGCCGTCACCTGGTATTTGTGCCTGATGGTTGTGAGCGTACTACAGGGGGCCGACTCCCAGGTCTCTGGTCGCTTCGGCGGGAGGGTTGTGAGCATACTACTGGGGACTGACTCCCAGTTCTCTGGTCGCTTCTGCGGGACTAGGTGTATTGCTTGCTGTCTGAGGCGCTCTATTTGGGGAATGTCGACGAGGTCAAGAAATGTCTCGATTCGTGCGCGGCCACCACTATAAAATGTCTTTGTGCCACTCTCTTACACAGTGGGATATCAGATAAATCCTGCCTCACCATCAGATGCAGTTTAGTGTCATACCCAAGACACCCTTTTTTGGGGGTAGGAGTCTTACTCCTCCGCAGGGGACACAGCTTATTCTAAGCCCCATCGACAGAACAAAAAAAATCAATCAGGGTTCTGTGTGCAAAATTAAGCAAAGTTTAGTAAAGAACAATCCTTTGAATTTTCTACTGATTTATTTTTCTAACGCAACGTCCCCTGTCGTTTTCAAGCTATGGAGCTTCTCCATTGCGAGCAGGGTGCGGCACAAGGTCAATTTTTAAGCTGACTACAGCTTGTTTGAATTTAGAGTTTTCTTTTTTTATAGATTGCTTGCGTTAACAAGACTAAAGAAAATCGTCGTTCGCTGTTTTAAGGGTATCCATTTCCCTCCGAGACAGATTTGACTGACAATAGACAAAGTCTTTGATTGCATTCAGTGCCGATTGGGATCAAAGAAAGTTCCAAATGATAGAATATTTTTGTTTTGCTTTTGTTTTTGCTTTTTGTTATTGTTTTTTTAATCTTCGTGATGTTTTTCCCTATTCCAGTGATGAAAAATTAACTTTTTTTAAAGAACAAAGAAAATGGGATTCGAATTGTGAGACAGCGAAACAAAATCTTTTACCATTATCAAATACCAGCGACCGAATAATATTCCTTGATGATATTCTTGCCAAACAAGTTCCAACGAATCTCGGGTTTAATAGGTTAATAGAATAATAGATGCTTTTAGGGGCTCTGTGAGTGTGTGTGTGTGTGTGTGGGTTCTTGCGTTGAACGCAAAGGGGTTAGTGATATTTCTGGTCGACTTCAATAGACTCATTGTCCCTTTTGTGCCCGCTCTCAACGTCATTTTGAATATCATCACTCATTCTCCAAGACTAGTCCAAATTTGTCACGATTCTTCGGCTAATAACTCAATGCTTTAGACACGAGGATTGCCTCATTGGAATATTCTTCAAAATGAATCTTTTGAAACCGTTTACGAAAATGCCGATCATTAAAAGACACTCTTCCGAAAGTATTGTCCAATATCTGTCTCTTTATTGGCATCTACTATACCACGAAACCCACCCACTTAAGTGGAATTGACAAATGAGGGAACCTGTGGGGACCGCTTCCATTCGGAAGCTTCAAGTAGGGATTCGATCAAAGGCAGAAGACAACAATTTTTATTTTCTCCTTTCGGAAACTAATTTAGGCTAAAGCAGAGTGAATAGTTCCGACTATTTACTTGCTGTTTAATCTTAATGACGGTATAAATTTATATCGCCATTTCTTATATCATGTGATTCAATGCCCGTGTAGAGTTTCATATCATCAATAGCTGTAATCTCTGTTTCGAATTCTGAAAATGGAAGCAATATTAAACCATTTATATTAGATGAAGCCGTAGAAAGTTCACATTTTAGTTCAAGTACACTAACACATACACACGCGGTTAGCAAGTTTAATAGCAGACCATTGGCAATGAATTCGATTCTCACTGGGTACTCCATACAACTTGCCTCGGGCTATATCTAAGTAAATAACTATATATATATATATATATATATATATATATATAGCTAGATAGTTTGGTTTGGTTTGGTTTCTTTGTTTAATGGTATATCAACCTTTGTAGGTTATTTAATGCCAAAGCCATTCTCATAGAAGAACAGTAGTGGTACTATTTAACCCATAGCTGGGAGGATAAGTGGGTTCATACCTTTCCCAAGGGTATTTGTCCGAAAGTGGATATAATAGCGTGACTAGAGTACGAAATCGCGCACTACGATTCCGCAGTTCATCGCTTTAACCATTACACCACGAGGACACCCCTTGTAAATATTTTAAGCTGAATTCTACAAGTACTTAGACAGCACTTAGATGATGAATTTAAATATATCGAGCATTCCCTAAAAAGCTTAAAATACTCTAATTTTTAACACTAAACGCTAAAATAAAAGCTCTCAATATACACTCATCAAATAAACTAAAGAAAAACATTCCTATTATTACTTCCCATATACCCATTTCTCTACCTACAAACATATACGACAAACCTTTTTATGACAAATCAACTAAAATAGGAATACTAATTATACAAACCACATCACAAACCATTAAAAATTTCACTTACATTTTTAAACGCACTAACAACATAACCAGGCATATACTCCATTAGTTAGACTTATCCACTGTAGAAAATCCCATCGATCTTCAATCGTCTTTCATTCCAGTCACACCATTAAACAACGCCCTGTTTTTTTTTTTTTCATACTTCACCCTACGTAGCAGACATTATTTTAAGGGAGAAGAATACCGAAATTGACAATGGGTTGGAATAATTTTTAAAATAAAAAAATCCAAGATATTTATTTCCCTACCACACTTCAATACTTCTGGATGATTTTTCATTTAGATATGTTGTTTCTGGTAGTTATAGTTTGATGAAATTTGATATGCTCGATACTAGCTGTAGTCTTTTCCTATTGATTAACCACAGTCTAGATGTTCAAAAATGTATCAAGCCGTAGTCAAAAGTTCCTGCCGTCACCACGCTCCTTCGACACTCAGATTTGCATTTCTATCTTTCCTATTCTTTTTTTTTTCTTTTCCTTTTGTCTCTACTTCTTTCTACCCTTTTCTCTTTTTTTAAAAATCTACTTCTTCTTACACCTAACGCTACGAAATAACTAACATTATTACTAAGTAGTTGATAAAATAAAGACGATATTCTAATTGAATCCGTTGTCTGTGTTTCGCTTGATTTACTTTTCTACTTACTTTTTTACATTTTGTCGGATTTTTCCAATCTGCAATTTCTCCTTATATATAGAGATAGATAGATAGATAGACAGATAGAGAGAGAGAGAGAGAGAGAGAGAGAGAGAGAGAGAGAGAAAGATAAAGTTGGGTTTCCTTGTTCAATCAGTATATATATATATATATAATCTAGCAAAACTGATATCATAATCGAAATCAGCGCTCTCGACTTACTCAAAAATGTTTCTATTACTATCGATCCTCTCAAGATATGCCGGTGAGAGATAATAGGTGATCTTACAGATACTTTACTCTGATCTTAAGCAGAATTACTGGTCCGAACGAGAATAAACACATCATTTATAAAGGTAACTATGTTAGTATTATGTAAATGACAGAATCGACATTCGGTATCTTTTAAACTTTCACCTCCTCTATAGAAATTCCAGATGAGAGAAGCCTAATTTGTAATGTACTTTCATTCGGACAAAATCTTAAATAGGATATAAAGATTTGAAAGACGGGATTAATGAATTCTTACATGAATGAGATCTTCGTTAACAATAAACTTTAGAAATATGCAACAGACTACTCTCTAGAGTTTCGGTCGACAAGCTATTGTATGCCACCACATTATCAAACTAATATATATATATATATATATATATGAATGAAATTTCAGAATAATTGATACAATTTCGGTAATTTATAACTTGACCAAATGAAGTCAAATTCATACCGTACGCGTTGAGATAACTCAAAATTTTGTAAGCTGTTTTATGTTTTATTTTCAAACTATATTATTTATTATTTACTCATTAGAATTGTTCTCATCAGTTTTAGCTGATGGTCTTTCCCTGGAGTTTGAGTGATAGCAAGTTTCCTCAAGTCTCCAGGACTCTTCTCAGTATTCTGGCTATTCTCAATAAGACAGTAGTTTGGATGGTCTTCACTCGTCCTCCAACTTCCAAGTCCTTCAGTCTCTTTAGTAAGTCTTTAGTTACCGTACCGAAAGCACCAATCACAATCAATTTAGCCTTCATGTTCCACAGTTTTTTCAATTCCCTAGCAAGGTCGAGGTACTTATCCTTCTTTTCACATTCTTTCAGTTTTATTCTGTGGTCAGCCGGGACAGTAAAGTCGACAATTTTGCAAATTCTCTTTTTTTTTTTGTTGATTATTATAAGGTCCGGTCTTCTGGCCGAGATTAGGTGATTCCTTTGTATATCAAAGTCCCATAGGACAGATGCTGGTTTGTGCAAATACTATTTGTTCGTATAGACAAATTTAAATTTCTTGTACATCTCCTAGTGGATCACCTTGCCTACCCAGTCATGTCTTGTCTCATACACCTGGGCTAATTTGCTGCATTCGCTAATTATGTGATTGATGGTTTCATCTCTGTCACCAAATAGCCTACATTTGCTATTTTGTTGCGTCTTATCTGTTCTCGCTTTGATATAATTGGTTCTAATGGCATTGTTTTGTGCTGCTATTAGGAGAAATTCTGTTACTCTCTTAAAGTTTCTTTTCTTAGCCACGTCCAGGTTTTCTCGTGTGAGATGTCGTTTAAAACGCCTATAGAGTAGTTTTTCTTCCCATTTTTGTTTCCTAGTTATTGTCATTTTGTTGTCCATCGTGTTGTCAGTATCGTTTCTGATGGCCGTAATCAGTCCTCAGTCGTATTTTTCTATGTAGTCTTCGAGTCGTTGTATCGATGCGTCAACGCTGTCTTCAATGCTGGCAAGTCCTCTTCATCCCTCTTTTCTTGATACATATAGTCTGTTTATTATTATTATTATTATTATTATTATTATTATTATTATTATTATTATTATTTTACTTCTTGTGAGTTTTTCACATCAGCGTTAGCTGGCGAGCTTTCACTTGAATCTTGAATAGCAACAAGTCTTCACAGATCCCCAGGACTCTTCTCGGTATTATTGGCCAATTTCAACTATACTGTAGTCTAAATTGTCTTGATTCTTCCTCCGATGTCCAACTGTTCCAATATCCTTTCCAATCCTTTGGGGACCATTCCAAGTGCACCAACTATTATTGGTATCACCGTCACCCTCGGGTTCCACAGTTTGTTTGTTTTTTGCTCTCCGACAAACTCCAAATATTTGTTTACATTTTCAGTTCTTTTCCTTTTCCCTCTGGGGACTGCTGGAACACCAAAATCTACCAGATGACAAGTTCTCTCACAGGGTCAATAGGTCTGGTTTTCTGGCCGGAATTTAGTGATGTGTTTGTATCTCAAAATTCCAGAGAATCTCAGAGAATTATTATTATTATTATTATTATTATTATTATTATTATTATTATTTTACTCACTTAGTTTTTCACACTAGTGTTAGCTGATGGTTTTCCACTGGAGCCTGAGTGACAGCAAATCTCTTCAAGTCTACAGGACTCTTCTCTGTATGCTAGCCGATCTCCATAAGGCTGTAGTTTGAACGGTCTATACTCGTCCTCTTATTTCCAAGTCCTCCAATTCCTATACCAATCCTTTACACAGTACCGAGTTCGACAATTACAATTGGTATCACGATCACTTTCATGTTCCATAGTTTTCAATTCTCTAGCAAGGTCTAGGTACTTATCTCTCTTTTCGCTTTCTTTCAGTTTTACCCTGTTTTCAGCCGGGATCGCAAAGTTCATTATTCAGCAGGTTATCTTTTTTTGATGGCTATCACTTGGTCTGGTCGTCTGGCCAAGATTAGATGATCCTTTGTTTATTTATTTATTTGTCTTTTTATGCCTTTATGCGCATCTCCACGTTTTCCTATCTTTTTTGCTATTTAAAAATCAAGCAAAAAAAAAAAAAAAAAGAATCTTAGTGCATTAACACAATATCTATTTACAGATCAAATTCCGTTGACTTATTCATCTGATAGTTCCCAAAAATACCTTCTTAATTTTTCTTATGATTATTTTTTTAATCATCCAATTTAATCTTAAATTTTTCCGCCTTATTGCTGCTTTTTTTACTTGATAAAGCAATTTGTTTCAAAAATGTATTACCCTATTAGCAAAAATCCATATCTGATTTTTTAAAATCTCTTGACCGTAAATTTCCAGTAATCTTTATGTCTTGGCTTTGACAGTAAATATCATCTGTTGTTGAAGCTCTAGTACCGGAGTTTGGTGAATGTAGAATAACCCTTCATTACCATTACTCTCAAGTCCACCCTTTTACGGTCAAATCTATGAAACTCTTGTTGGCTGGGACTGTAGAATACACGGACTGCATCTCTGCAGAAGGCTATGACTCCCCCAACCAATGAGTATTCTGGATATGATATTAAACAATCCGATGGCGAGGCTCCAGTAAAACTGGAACTTTAGGGATTGCGGACAACTCCTTCATTGCCATCGCTCCCATGTCCACCTGACACGGTCCTATCAATGGATCAAATAGAACTGTTTGACATTTAAACTGATTACAAACACATGAATCGTACTAAATTAGAATGTTAGAAATAGAACTATTTGACCATTTAACTGTGTGTACCTACAAAATGTGTTTATAAATCATATATTCAATATATTTGTAAAAACAGGATTTGGTATTAAATAACAAGTAATGATTCATATACCATAAAACCAAAGCAAACCAAACCATATATATTTAATATGTATGTATAAACAGGATTCGGCGTTAAATAACTTACAATGGTTGATATGCCATAAAACCCAACCAACCAACCAACCAACCAACCAATTAAATCTATGTGTCAAATAGAACTATCCAGTCATTAACTAAGTATATTATTATTGTTAATCCTTTTTTAGTTTTCTCACACCAAAGTTAGCCGATGGTTTCTCACAGGAGTTTGAGTGGCAGCAAGTCTCTTCAAGTCTCCAGGACTCATCTTAATATTCTAACTGATCTCGGCAGTGCTGTAGTTTGGATGATATTCACTCGTCCTCTTATTTCCAAATCTTCTGGTCCTTGTACCAATCCATTGGTGACTGTACCAAGCGCGCCAATTACAATTGGCATCATTGTCACTTTCATGTTCCACAGTTTTTTCAATTTCTTAGCAAGATTCAAGTATTATTATTATTATCCACTCATTAGAGCTTTTCACAACAGCGTTAGCCGATGGTTTTTCACTGAAGTCTGAGTGACAGCAAGTCTCATCAAGTCTCCAGGACTCTTCTTAGTATTCTGGCAGTTCTCAACAATGCTGTCGTTTGGATGGTCTCCACTCGTCCGCTAACCTCCAAGTCCTCTAGTCCCTTTAGTAATTCCTTTAGTTACTGTTCCAAACGCACCTATTACAATTGGTATAATTGTCACCTGCATGTTTACAGTTTTTTCAGTTCCCTAGCAAGGTCGAGGTATTTATCCTTCTTTTCACATTCTTTCTGTTTTATCCTGTGGTCTGCCGGTACAGCAAAGTCGACTATTTTGCAAGTTTTTTTTTTTTTTGTTGATTATTATTAAGTCTGGTCTCCTGGCCGGGATTAGGTGATCCGTTTATTATTATTATTATTATTATTATTATTATTATTATTATTATTATTATTATTATTATTATTATTATTATTATTCGGAAACATATAGCTATATGTAAATTGTTTGTATTCGATAGAAATACTTAATTACTCATGTTAAATAGCAATACTTTTACCTGTGTGCAAACAAATGACTAATACCAAATAGAATGATTAGTGTTTGATAGCAATACTTGAAACCATCTGTGTACAAACAAATGAGCTCTAACCGTTTGAAAAAAGAAATTATCAGCAAACTATTCGCTTATAAATCATATAACTGGATTTTGCGTTAAATAACCTACAAGGTTTAGTATATCGTAAAATACCAACCAACCAGTAATCTTTAACCATTTTTATGATTTTTCTTCGCTCATATAGAAATTTCTTTTAACTCATATAGAAATGTCATTCTCTGGAGGAAAAAGGGGTTGAAACATTTTAGATTATTTGAACAATAATCGTTCAAGTTATTAATCTAATAATTTGACGAATTATTATATATCAATTTTTCTGAAACACCTTGTTCATCTTAAATATCTAGTGATAAAACAAACAGAAATATTTCTTTTGTGCTATTTTTTATTATTTTCAACTAGTTTCGACTTTAGGAGACAAACTTTTATGGAAAAAAGATTAGACCGTTTTTAAATGAATTGATATAAGAGAAGCGATAAAAAAGGAACTGGATATGTAGCGTATCTATTTGTTGAATTAAAATTAATTTTTGGTATTCAAGTGTCTTTAACTGACCTATATATAGCTGCTGCAATGACACCTGGCATTGAGTTCTCCATCTGGGAGTTGTATGTTAAACGTCATCGGAGCGTGTTTTAAATTAACCATGACTGCTTGATTTCTTTATGCAGTTGTTTATGTGTAACCCCAAATCTACTTCTCCTATTTCAGACGGTGCCTTGATGCCCATTCAGCTTGATGTTAAAGCCATTTGAAGCCAGTGTTTGGAAACTCTTAATCGATTCATCTTCGTATATTTCGAATTATTACTATAATATTGTTCAATACACTTTTCTTTCGATGGTAAACTTTGTATCTCTGTTAAAATCGTGACCGTTTGAACGGAAATGTTGTTCTACTCATATTAGTTTGCAGTAATCCAAAGACTTGATTTTGCCTCTCTCTCTCTCTCTCTCTCTCTATATATATATATATATATATATATATAAAGTATGATAGGGTATTTGCATGAAATGAAATGCAAACAACAAAACATCATCCAGGATTTGAGCTTGAGTCACTGTTTCCATTTCCTACAACGATCAATGTAACTGTGTGTGTGTGTGTGTGTGTGTGGTTACTGAACATTTACAAGTACATTTTTAGTTACAGACTTTCAATCCTGTAGAGTTGGCTAATGAATAATACTAAATGATATATGTTTAGATTGTTTAATGTTCCTGTAAAAATTATAAAATTCTGCTGCCTTTGATTTAGATTGATTAATTTTTACAGCACGTCAACCCGTCAAGGATTATTTTATACCTAGAGGTTAGGGAATCGTGTTTATTGTACGTTCATATTCACTTTTTTTCTATAGTTTATTCTGGTAATGCTTATTCTTATTGTCCTATCGAATATAAATGATTTTATGGCAGATCTATTTGATCTCTGGATGGAATCGTAACAGGCACAGTATAGATCTGGGAGTAACGGCAAGGAATGAGTAATCCACGCTACACAGATCTCCAAAACACCATCAGATGCAGCTTAGTTTAATACTCAAGACACCATTTTTGGGTGTCTTAAACACTTATAGAAGATACAGTCAGTGTATTCGAAGTCTGGCGTTTGCTTTAGAATACAATTGACTTCTTACTAAAATAATTGTAAGGATGGTTTAACGGTTTCTGTATTTAAATGGCATATCAACCTTCGTGGGTTATTGATTGCCAAAGCCATCCTTATAGAAAGACAGTAGCGGCACTAGTTAGCCAATATATGAGGAGATAAAGTCGTTCATATCTTTTCCTAGAGTATTAGTCTAAAAGTGAACGTAAGAGTGCGACTGGAGTTCGAAATCGCTTACAGGTGGTGGCAGTCCAGCACGTTAGCCGCTACGCTAATGGGACTTCCCTTAGATTGTTTGAAGTGTACTTATTTGTAGGAGATATTATATTCAGAAAGTTTATTCTGGCACATGGTCTCTTATTTATGACTGCTTTTTTTTTAACCTTCAGATCATCAACACGTCATTTTTTGATTTAACCATAAACCAACTCATGCAAAATGGCGAGCTTACCTTCTTTCAAATTTGATTCAACAAAAAGTCTGGCAAAACTGAATTACGAGTGAAATTGCTTAAAATATTCAGCTATTCTGATTAGAATTTCGACTACAAAAATCAATAAGCCGATAACTATTATCAGTCGAAGTACAGAGGTTATTTTTTCAGGTTTCATACATCTTTACTAATTGGGTTTATTTTTATCTTTTTACTTTGAATTTTTTACGTATCTATGAAATATAAGTAATAAATATCTTACATAAAGTAAATAAAATTTACTAAGCTTTATTTCGTCTGGACTACATGCCTTAGATCCCTCACAATATCTACTTCCTGACCTGTTGTTGAGACTATGAATACACCGGCTCTGTTCTCTGCATAGAGGTAAGACTCTTCCAACAAGATAAAAAAAAGAAGTGTCCTGGCTTTGAAACTAAACTGCATCTGGTGGCAAGGCTCCAGTTATGGAGCTCTACGTAGTATGCGCTACCCTTTCATTGCCGTTACTCAAAAGTTCACTTTTAGCCATAGGGGTAGTACCTATTAGAGACCTTTCTGTGGGTCAAACAGAACTGTCTGAAAATCATTTGTATAAGATAGAAATACTAGTTGCTATATAACGGTTTGGTTTGGTTTGGTTATTTTTTGTATTAGATAAGAATACTTGAAACTATGCAACTGTGATTTATGATTAAATGAAAAAAAGCAATTTTACAAAAATGCAATGGAAAAACATTGAAAATATAGTTACAATTGTAATCGAACATTTAAAAATGAATGGTTACAAGTATTGCTATTATCCCATTCAATCTTATTCATTCATTGTTTGATGGTATATCAACTTTTGTGGGTTATTCAAAGCCAAAGCTATCCTTGTCGAAAAGCAGTAATGGTACAATTTGATAAACTGCTGTGGCAGATAAGGAGATTCCTACCTTTCCCAAAAGTATAAGTCCAAAAGTGAACGTAATAGCGTTACTGGAGTTCGAACCCGCTTACTTTGTGGCCACAGTATAACACGTTTGTCACAGTGACTTTCCTCATATAATTATGTGTAAATGAATTGTATTAAGAATAGTTACTTGAAACAATAATTTTTTTAATAAGAGTTTATTTTTATTATTTGAAACCATAAAACTGTGTGAAAACAAATGATTTTAAATATAAAGTTACTTGAAACCATATAATTGTGTATAATTTTTAGTACTAGTTTGGGACACTTGAAACCATACAACTGTGTGCAAATTATTTTTATTAGATAGAAATACTTGAATCCATACTTTTTGGATTAGATAAGAATACTTGGAACCAGTGATTTATGATTAAATGAAAAAGAGCAATTTTATAAAAATGCAATGGAAAAACATTGAAAATATTGTTATGATTGTAATCGAACATTTAAAAATGAATGGCTACAAATATTGCTATTTAACACTAATTATTCTATTCAACCCTATTCATTCATTTGCACGCAGTCAAATATTTCCAAGTATTGTTTTGTAATACCAATAATACAATTTGGACACACAGTTAATGAGTTTCAAGTCTTGCTGTTTAACTTTGATAATTCTATTTACCATTATTCATTCATTTGCACACAGTTAAATGGTTCCAGGTATTGCTATGTTTCACTTACAATCCATTTAAACATCAGTCATTTGATTACGGACAGTTAAATGATCCAACAATTCAATTTAGCATAAGTCATTTGTTTGCGTTCAGCTTAAATGTTAAACATTTCTATTTGACCCACAGATAGGACCCTTTTATGTGCTACCACTCCGGGCCAGAGTAGACCTG
Organism: Sepioteuthis lessoniana; assembly: GCA_963585895.1. Lineage (NCBI taxonomy): Eukaryota > Metazoa > Mollusca > Cephalopoda > Myopsida > Loliginidae > Sepioteuthis > Sepioteuthis lessoniana. Next base: position 187,757 of record CAUZXS010004465.1, read on the forward strand.
GGAGCGATGACAATGAAGGAGTAATCCACATTTGCCAAATCTCCAATCGGATGATTTAATGGTGTATCCGAGACACTCGTTAAGGGAAGTCTTAGCCCTCTGCAGAGATGCACTCTGTGTATTTAACAGCCCCAGCTGACAAGGCTGATGAAATGAAGTGTGTTTAGCATAACGTAATAACTGTGTAATAACTCGGTTACCCGATTTCAAATCCTGCACGAGGCTGCTTTCCCTTCGCGCTAATGCTCTTGAAAAAGGCAAGAATCCATCTCTTCTCCCTCAGTTATGGGAGAGGTGGTTCTTTAGCTTTGCTAAAGAAACCAATTTAGTAGAAGGAAAACTCTGAATTGAAACCACTTTACTCCGCTTAAAATTAATCTTGTGTTACATCCTATGACGAAGGGGTTGGGTAAATACATACTCAGGGTTTACCCAAATACCATCCATTACAAGCAGGATACGACAGAAGGCCATTTTAAGCGAAGTACAGCTGGTTTGAATTCAAAGTCTTTACTTCTCTTAGACTGGTTGTCGTTCGAAGACTAACGCGGCAAAATCTGCTCATCTATTTTAGCCATATGGACGAGGAAAGAAGAGATGGATTTATGACTTTGCCAAGAGCGAAGTGAAATGCAAAAAACCTTATCCAAGACTTGAACCCAATTCGCCGGATTCATTATCCACGACAATGACTGTTATGCCGCGCGTCTTCATATGAAATAAGCGGGTATTCCACAAAAATTCCTCTAGTGTCGGTCAGTTTAGTTAAATCGCCACTCTCTAAAAGTAATAATTCAATGAACTCATTCTTATGCACACTGAAGAGGGATGATGTGAGAGAGAGAAAGTTGAGAAAGAGTGGGAAAGGGAGAAGGAAAAGAGTGAGATAGAAAGAGAGGTTGAAAAAATAAGAAGCCTGAAAATGAGAAATAAGGGGTAAGAAGAGAAAGAGGGTGCATAAAAACACATATTTGCTTTGAAGGGACCAGGTTTCAGGGAACCTGTTTAGTTCGGATCACGTACAGCAGATGGCGTATAGTGTCTAATTAAATAAAAAACAAAACTGATATTCTTGCAAATATTAAAAGAGAACGAAGTATAAAGGAAAATTCTTTTGCGGTAATTTACAAAGTGTTTTTTTTTTTGAGGGGCGGGGGGGGTTGTTTTTTCGAAAGATGAAAAAATTGTTGTGCAGTTATTTGTTTGTTTCTTTTTTTGTTTTTTGTTTTGTTTTTTGTTTTTTTTTTGTTTTTGTTTTTTTTTTGTTGTTGTTGTTGTGGTGGTGGTGGTACTGGTGGTGGTGGTTTTCTTTTGTTTTTGTTTTTTGTCGAAAGACAAAAAATGTTCTCCAATTATTTGATTTTTGTTTTTTTTTTGTTTTTTTTTTTTTGTTTTTTGTCGAAAGATAAAAAAAATGGTTTATTTGGGTTTTTTCTTTATCAAAGCTAGGATATTTGCTTAAAAAATGATAGAAGCAACACACACATAGCCAAAAGAATGAAATATTTTCGGGGATAATTATTTCGTAATACTGACGTGAGTTGCATACCGTTCCACGGAACACCGTACGTTCGCTTATTCGTCTGCCGTGAATAGTAATACAAATTCAATTCAAACAGCTGTTCGAAGCAAATGTAAGCGATCTCCAAATAGTGTTTAAACACATCACTTCCCAAACGGTAAGGTGAGGATACTTCTTGGTTAAAATATCAATGGTTTAAGAGTCAATAAATTAATGTCGGTTATAATTATTTTAAACGTTATCTCAAACAGTTCTCTTTGACCATAGATGAAAGTGTGGGTATTAATAAATTAAATAAAGTTTTGAAATTAGAAAATAAATCTATTTAAAGAATTATAAAATGCAAACATAAAATAAAAAAAATAAAATAAAATAAAAATATCTACCGATTCCACTTCTGCCGAAAGTTTCGAAACTTTTAACCCCCAAAAAAGAAAACTCGGCCTCTTTCGGTGTCTTGGGAGCACACGTGACACACGTGTGTGTAGACCTTTCGAAACGAACCGACTATACTACAAAACTTTTTATAATATTATTTTATAGGTTCAATAAGAAAACATGCGCGAGAATCCTATAGAATTTTGAAAAGTATAAACAGAGTGGACCTGGGAGTGATGCCAACGAAACGGTGAAAACAATCCCTATAACCGGAGCTGCACCACTGGATGCAGTTAATTTCCATAATCAGGACAATTAGCATCTTGGAGAGTTAAGCAGAGAAAACTTTTTCTCTTGAAATAATTATACTGCATAATCTTCTTAAACGCGTATTTATAGAACTAAGCTTAATAAATATTCTAAAAAATAATTCTTCTTATCTTATATCCTATAAAATTGTCTGAGTTCAATAAAAAATTTTCAAGACTCTCTCACTTAAATACTGGTGCAACACAATCTTCCCATCTTCATATCTGTCTATTTATCTTGTGCTCTGCTAGATCACTAAATAAAAGATTCTTTCCTCATTTCAGTTAAAATTATCCTGTCAGAAAGGTTGACTGTATGTTTTGGGAAAGAGACAGACCCCATAAAAATGGGGTCTTCGGGGTATGATACTAAAATGCATCTAGTGGTGAGGCTCCAATTCTGGAGATTTAGAGAGTGTGGAGTATCCCTTCATTGCTAGTAGTCATATACCCAACTCGGATCTGAAGCGGTTGTACCAGTTAAATATTACATCCATAGGTCAAATAGACCTGTTTAATAATTTGATAGGAATACTTGATGCCATACAACTGTAAATTATTTGTATCAAGAGTAGTTACTTGAAGCTATAATTGTTTACTATATAAGTCAATCAAAACCATATAACTATGTGCCAACAAATATCTATTATTAAATAGAAAAATTACTTGAAATCATTTAATTATTAGTACCAGATAGGAGTATTTGAAACCCTATAACTGTATAAATTAGGTTAGTTTTTGTTGTTTAATCGCATATCAACTTTCGTGGGTTACTTAATCCTAAAGCCATCTTTGTAAAAGAACAGTAATGGTACAAAATAACCGCTAGCTGAGGGGGGATAAGAGGGTATTTGCCCGAAAGTGAATGTAATAGCGCAACTGGAGTTTAAATTCGCTTGCTATACGCGTAACGTGATGTGGTAGATCCAAGTTATAAAGAGAACGAGAAGGTGAGAGAGGGTAAAAAAAAAAGAAAAAGAAAAAAGTGCAGACATTGAGTCAGCGAGTGTGGGTAGCCGACCTCTGTGTGACTTAGGCTAAGGCTCTTGTGAGTCAGCCAGTTAATTAAAAATGACTACAAAAAACACCGGAGTTCCCAATTCTTCTGCGCAGGCGTGAAACCACCAGAAACGGATATGATCCTCCCCCGACACCAGACAGAAGTAAGGGGAGGACTCAGTTTGAGGGAATTGGCTAGAAGACGTGAAGATGTAAAGATAGTTGAACACCAGCCACAAAGATGTAAGGACAAACAAAAATTTACGAGCCCCATTTTAGGGTTGGGCTCTGAAAAGGGGCTTTACCCCAGACGTAATCCTGTGAAGACAAGCCCAGCGAAAAAAACACATTAGAACAACAAGAAAATACGGAAAGAAAATTCAAGATCTGTGTCTGCTCTCTCTTTTTCTCCTCATGACGTATTGTTTCTCTTTGCCCAGCTAACGCCGTCGACTCAACTTTCATACTCTTTCTTTCAAATTGCAGTGGTGAATATTTCCTACGGTGAAGTCACAAAAGGGTCCGACTATTACTATAGACGTAGCGATACGGCCATTTACACGTTCAAGCACGTGGTGAAACGAATGTCTATTTCGTGTCGTTTTGTTACACAATGTCACAGTCCAGCACTTTAGTAAAGATTCCACGGAAACTTCTCCACCTTGCAAATTATTCATATTAGATGGGTATCACCGACACTATCAAGTCATGCTGATAGCACAGAGTTCCCTGAATCTCTCTCGCTATCCATCTCTATCGTCTATCGCTCCTGCCAGGTTCTCTAAACTATATCATGTGGCCTATATGTAAGTCCTTGCTGGTAGGCTAATACTGGCGTGTCCATCTGTAGGAGTCTATAAGAGAACGTCACTTATGAGTTTGTTCCTATTCCTCCTACAGTTGGCCTAGTCGGCTGAGGCGGCAGATTACACCGACTGCATCTCTGTAGAAGGATAAGACTCCCCCAAAGAGTGTCCTACTTATGACACTAAACAATCTGATGGTGAGGTTCCAGTAATGCTGGAGCTTCAGGGAATGCGGAGTAACCCTTTATTGCCATCGCTTCCAGGTCCACTCTGGCCCGAAGTAGTAGAATCTCATAGAGCCCTATCAATGGGTTAAATAGAGCTAGACAGTGTACTTATGCTAAACTGAATTGTTTGAAATAGAACTGTTTTGATATTTAAACAATAAACTTATGTTAAACTAAAATGTGTGAAATTGAACTGTTTATATGTATAAAAATGGATTTGGCATTAAATAACGTACAATACTTGATACACCATAAAACCAAATCAAACCAAACCAAACAAAATCCCCCTAGGGTGTCTGGCATGTCTTGTTCAGGATGTTTTATGAGATAGGAGGTAAGTAGACATACTGTAACTGTTTTGTGGGTGTTACTTCCAGGATTTAGTACCATATATGTTTATGATCTGCATAGTTTATATACAACGAACGTCAGTAGTTCTAATTAAAGAAAATTGTTTCACGCTAAAAAAAAAAAGCAGACGATATCTTGTAGAAACTATAATAGACGCATACTACGCAGATGATCTAGCATTTCTCGCAAATACACCTATTCAAGCTAAATCCCAACTGTATAATCTGGATCAAGCAGCAGAAGACAATGGTCTTTATGTGAACATAAATAAAACAGAGTTCATGAATTTTAAACAAGAAATTGCTCTCTTCACTCTAAGTGGCAAACCTCTGAAATCAGTAAACCAGTTCACATACCTCGACGGTAATATCTCATCTACTGAAAGAATGTTGACATACAACCATCAAAAGCGTGGAATACAATTACTACATATGAATACTTAACATCAGAAAACTGTTTTCACAAAAGAAAAACTGTTAAATAACAATCATACAAAAATGGAAACATACATGTAGAATAAACCCAATTCGTTAACCCCAGGCTGATATACCCAAAAAAAGTTTAGGTGTTACCCAAATCTTCCGAAATTGTCGCATCCCAAACTTTCTAAGCTAAGTTTCATCGAGCAGAAAGAACATAGAAACGGGTGAATATCATATACACAGATATTTTTCTTTGTGTCTAAATTCTTTTTCTTCCGGAGTATTTTTCTTCTTATTGCGTCATATTTCATCGTTTTCTTTTTAGATAACCACAGTTATCCACTTCCATAAAAATGATAAATTTGCAGACAGTCAAATATATAAAAATAGGTAAAAACTAGAGAACACGTTCAAAAGTAGAAAAACGGCAAATATAAAAGCAAAGCAATACATATATATATATATGTATATATATATATATATATATACAAATACATATTTCTTTTCCAATCCCTCCAAATACAATTCAGTGTTTAACAAAAGCATAATTTCATTTGAGTTTTGACAAAACACGAAATTGGCAGTCAAATTCACCGAAGTGGATATAGTTTGTTCAGCTTCACCAAACTCTAAGATGAAATAGTTCCGTTTTAGAAATGACTATGCTGAAGAGTCACCCGGTGACAAAAAAAAATCAAATGTTACTATAATCCCTACAAAAAAATCTTTTTTGAAATTCAATCGAAAACCGGATTTGTAACAACAAAAACAATTCTTTTGTTAGCCGGATTTGGCGTAATAATTGGTAAACTATCTGTGATGAAAACCAACAAAGTAATAGTTGAGAGAAAGTTTTAGACCGGCTCATTGGTCTAAAGGTTGAGTCTTCGCCAATGGTCCGGGGGACCGAGGTTCAATCCCAGGTCGAGTCATACAAAACGCTTTAAAAATGGTACTTGCTGCCTCCTTGCTTAACACTCAGCAACATAAGGTACATATCAATCCAGGGAAAAGAGTAGCGACCTCCCCTACTCCTCGGTGTAGTAGCGATTGAAAAAGGAGCCTTCTGGTTGCCCTCGACTACGGTCGCCATCTTTCCTACTTACTTTATAGAAATATATCACAATTGGTGTTAGTTAGGGTGGAGCCTTTTTTTCTAGATATATACGTAGTTGATTTAGGAGGAGACAGCTTAGTTGACTTCACCCCACCATCCCTGCTGTAATCAGTTAGATCCTCTTTCGGTTACCCATGTTGCTTTTTTGATGGTTTCTTTTTTTGATTTTCAAGTTTCTGTCGCTTCGTATTTTGATGAGAATAGTTTAGGCTCGTCCTACAGCATGTCAACCCTTGTTAGGTTATTTTATACCGAATTCAGTTCAATAATTACTGTCTCCAATTACATACCGCTCAAATGTTTCATGTTCGGTTTAATGGCATATCAACTTTCGTGGAGTATATAATGCCAAACCCCTTCTTGTAGAAGAAGACCAAATGATACTATTTAACCCAGAGCTGGGGAGATAAGGAGGTTCATGTTTTTTTCTAAAGGTATTAATCCGAAAATAAACATTGTGTCGTGACTGGAGTTCGAACTCGCTACTTCAATGCCGTAATCCTGCACTTTAGCCATGACCCCACTGTTTGGTGCTTTGTGTACTGATTAGAATGTTAATCTCTCAAATCAATTACTGCTGCTTTCTATCCTTTATTGATTGGTTGATTTTTACGGCATTCCAATCCATTAGGGGTTATTTTATGTCTAGATAATTGCGTATATTGGACGTTTATATTTACCTTATTTTTGTGTAAATTTTTCTACCCACTTATATGATATCAAGCATCCCTATCTAATTTTTAATGACATATCAACCTTCTTAGGTTATTTTATGCCAGATCCTTCCTTCTAGAAGAGCAGTAGCAGTACTATTTAACCCATAGCTGGGAGCACACCTTTCTCAAGGGTATTAGCCCGAAAGTAAAGTGCGGTTGGAGTTCGAACTCGCGTGCTAGGGTTCCGCAGTTCAGCGCTTTCACCATTACACCTCGAGGACCCCACGTTAAATAATTTTGAATATTCTTAATACAATTAATTTATACATGAATTATATGGTTTCAAAAAATAATTTCTATTTGATAATAAATAAAAGAAAGACAAACTATTGGATATTAGCTGAGAACTAAAAAAAGCTGTGTGTGCCATGTGATGGCGACGGTGATACCAATTGTAATTGGTGCGCTGTAAACAGTCCCCAAAATAGAAGAAAGGGGAAGAATTGGATATGAGAGGAAGGATTGAGACAACCAGAAAACAGCCCTGTTGGAATCGGCCAGAATACTGAGAAGAGTCCTGGAGACCTGAGGAGACTTGCAGGCACTCAGACTCCAGCGAAAGCCTGCCAGCTAACGCTGATGTAAAAAACAAACAAACACTAGGAGTAAAATAATTATAATCGTTTCTTTACATACAGTTATATGGTTTACAAAATTCCTGTCCAATACTAATAATTTTCCGATATATTTGACTTATAGATAGGATTCTAACGTGTCAGAGTGGATTTGGAAGTAATAGCAATGAAAGGGTCACTTCAGAACTTCAGAACTGGAACCTCACCATCAGATACAATTTGGTGTTATACCCAGAACATCTCTTTTTTAGGAGGGTCTTACCTCCCTGCATAGATTACAGTCAATGTGTTCTAAGCCCTGTTAACAGGGCGGTTTCGATCCTTACTACGGCTTCAGTTTTTAATATGGCCACTGTGTATTTATTAGCAAGCTCGTCACGCAAACCAATTACTACTGAGGACTGAGTTCGACCCTCGCGAGGTGTCCTATACTTGTGGCCTCAGCGAAATTTAAGCTAAGTTGAGTTTTTAATATGGTCGCTTCGTAGTTTTATAATTATTAGCAAGCTCGTCACGCAAACTAATTTCTATTGTGAATCGAGCTCATTCTTCACTAAGTGCCCCATAATGCGACCTTCTGCTAAATCTAAACTGTTTTTTTTCTTCTTTTATCTTAGTAAAAGTAATTACCGTAAGCAACCTGAGAGTTGTGTGCCAGACTAAGCAAAGCTTAAGAGATCAGAAAAAAAAAAACAAAAAAAAAACAAACGAAAGTAAAGCAACGATAAGCCTGCTCACTAATTTGATGGGTGACCACTCAGTTACAATAGTTGATGTAAGCCACCTGAGTCTCGTTTGTTGGACTAAGCAAAGCTTAGTAGATAAGAAAAATATGTTTTCAAGTGTATTAACCCGAAAGTGAACGTAATTGCGCGAGTGGGGTTCGAACTCGCGTACATCGTGGTTACAGTCAAGCACTGTAGCTATGACGTCACGGGTGGGGGGAAGGTATCACCAGTGAAAATATAGGTTAAATAAAAAAATACCGAAGTCTATGCGCTACTTCGATCTCAAAACTGAATCTTTAATTTTTTTTCATCGAAAGCTTTTTGTTTTATATTTTTTGTTATAATGCTTGTGTTGTTAATTCTCCAAATTTTGAAATAGAAATAGCAATCGTATTTGCTCAGTATGTTATTTAATGCAATTTTTACAGGCATAGATCGTACCTAACAAATGAAATGATCGCCTCAGAGGCAAGTGAGCAATCACTCTCCCATCTAAGAACCAATCTGAAGAATTTAATATTTGCAAAACCAGCGTTTTCACGCGCGAGTGGGCAAATACAACAATTGAACAGTAAATATTGCGACTGGCGCTCAGATAAATTCTAATTCAATAAGCAAATGCAATTTCTTTTATACTAGAGTAATTTTCTTTGAGTTTTGGCGGGAGTTGGGGAAAGAACTACAGAGGTAACTATTCATATGTTGTTATTTACAAAGCTTTGCTAAGATATGGCATACAATCTTCAGGCTGCTTACTGTACCTGTTGTTGCTTGAGTGGTCACCCATGTAAGTATTGGCCAGACACATCGCTGCTTAACATCAGTGATCTAGCGAAAACCAGCTCTTTCAGTCTGACTTAACCATAATATAACAGCCACTTTGTTGAACAATATCAAAAACTAATTAATAGTTCTATAATTCAGTTTGGTTTGGTTTGGTTTGGTTTGGTTTGGTTCATTTAACTACATATCAATCCTTTATTGGTTGTTTAATACCAAAATTTGATTTGTTTAGGTTTGGTTAATTTGTTTAATGGCATATCAACTCCTTATGGTTTTATTAATGCCAAAAATACAATCTACCAGCTCATTGGACTAGTGGGTAGTGTGTTCTCTAATAGTCCGGGAGACTTGGGTTCAATCCCAGGTCGAGTCAAATCAAAAATTTTTAAAATGGTACTTTATACCTCCTTGCTTAACACTCAGCAATATAAAGTACTTATCAAGGGAAAGGAGTATCGCCCTCCCCTACATCTCGGTGTTGTAGCTATTGAAAAGGGAGCCTTCTGGTCGCCCTAGACTACGGTCGCTAACTTTACTTACTTATAAATGTTCCATTATAGTTATAATTATCATTTTCAATTGCAATTTTTATTAATTACACTTTTAAAAAAAATTTCTATAATAATAATCATTTGTTTTCACAGTTATTTCAAATATTTCTATCTGATACAAATAACATGCATCCAGCTATATAGTTTCAAGCGTTTCTATCTAATACTAATATTTCTATCCTATCAATACTGATATTTTTCTTTTGTCTAAATTTCTAAAATAAAGCTTGAAAATATTTAATCACTTAAGATATTCGAACTATCGATCTCGACTTCATGGTTATACTCTCAATGTTTCGGCCGATATGTACTTCAGTCTTCTTCAGATGTATCATGTCGAACTCGGAAGCCTGCACAGAACCTCAAATTATGTAGGCTCTCGAGATCAACATGATACACCTGAAGAAGGCCGAAAGACATTACGGTGATAAAAATAATATTTCTTTTTTATCCCTGTCAATATTAATGATGTTTTGTATTTCAACCAATACTAAATTTACCAGTACCTCCTCTGGGACAGGATATGACACAAGGTCAATTTTTATGCGAAATTTAGCAGGTTTGAATTCACAGTTTTCCTTCTCCTAGACTTGTTGCCTCACCAAGGCTGAAGAACCTAGTCTGCCCTACTATTTACCCATAGCTGGAGGGG
>CAUZXS010004466.1:0-87500 GCA_963585895.1 Sepioteuthis lessoniana
AGTGATTAATAAGCTGTTATAATTTTTATTTAAAAATCATTTCATTAATTTTTCGAAACTTAAAAAAAATTCCCATGATGCTTGTGTAAATGAAAATTACATATAAGAACAAAATATGATGAAAAAAATCCATCTTGACTTTTTGATTTATTAAAAATCTTTTGTTATGGCAAATAGAAAATGAACAAAAGTTGATCTTACAGTTATTTCCAATGAAAATGTTTAGATGGCTTCTAAACTGCAACATCTATATTAATTGATGGCCCTGGTGGCTGGGGCTGTAGAATACAGCAACTGCATCTCTGCTGAGGGGTAAGACCTCACCTCCACTGATTGTCCTAGATATGACACTAAACAATCTGATGGTGAGGCTCCAGTAATGCTGGAGCTTTGGGGAGTACCCCTTCATTGTTATCGCTCCCAGGTCCGCTCTGACCTGCAGTGGTCCTATCAATGGGTCAAATAGGAATATTTGGCATTTAAACTGTGTGCAAACAAATGACTTATGCTAAATTGAATTGTTTGAAATAGAACTGTTTGATCATTTAACCGTGTGTAAACAAATGACTGATGTTTAATTGAATTATTAGTGATATATAGCAGTACTTGGAACTGTGTGCAAATAAAAAAGATTGAGCTCAGATTTGTTTGAGAATGTTATCAACAAAATGTGTTTACAAATCATATATATTTGATATATATATATATATAAAGAGTATTTGGCATTAAATAACCTACAATGGTTGATATGCCATAAAACCCAACCAAACCAAATCATAGATATTTAATATATATATATATATGAAAAGAGGGTTTGGCATTAAATAAACTACAATAGTTGATATGCCATAAAACTAAACCATATTTGTTGAAGAATTCTGTAGATTTTTAAAAGTAAAATAAATAGCTATGAATTTTGAAATTGATTGGTCTGATTTGTTATAAGCTTCTCACTTATGAAATAAATATGAATCTCATCAAAGAGGAATCATTATTGTTTATGTTTTTACTTTTAAGGATTGTTACAAGGGTCATGTGAATTTTAGCAAATCATGCATAAGTTCATAATAAAGGATAACAGAGGAATCTTCCAAGTACTGTGATGAAAGGTTAATGCTGAAATGAATTACAGAATAAAAATAACAGGAGGTTGAGTTGAACAGATGCCTTTTAATGTATTATTTTGCCAATAAGCAATAATTTACCAAATAAGTTTTTATTTGTATTTTTATATCTATACAGTGAATGTAAATGTTTTTAGTATTTTTTAATTGCTTACTTGAGTGTCTGTCCTGAATTCCTTTGAAGATAAAACTTGCTTATCATGAAATTCAGGACTGATATATTTAGTTCAATCTGGAGTATCTAATGTCTGTTTTCATCAACTATTGAACTACTCATTAGAACAGGGATCTAATATATTTAGACCCACTAGCTTTTGGCAGCAAAATAAGGAAAAGTTATTTTTTGGAAATTGACCCACATCGGTCTTTTCCAATTTTTAGATTTGATTAAGCACTTGGGTTAGGGACTTTTAAAGGATAATAGTATATAATTGCTGTTTGGTGTGTACATGTATGAGTCTTTGTCCATATAAATATTGATATCTCTGTTTATATTTCTCTCTCTCTCTCACATAGCAGGATATATACCAAATTGTAATATGTACAAAAATATAGTTACAGAAAAAATGTTGGAAAATTATTTTGCTCATAAAAAATATTTGGAAAATCCTATTGCACTTATGGAGCATAAGAAGGTTTGTTTTGGTTTTATTTGTTTGTTTCATAGGTTGATGCTGTTGTGGTTGTTGCTCTATGGTCGTTGGTTTTTGGTTTAAGTATTTGACTCCATTGTTCCCAGGGGGTGTCCTCGTGGTGTAATGGTTAAAGCGATGGACTGCGGAATCGTAGTACGCGAGTTCATACTCCAGTCGCACTATTACGTTCACTTTCGGACAAATACCCTTGGGAAAGGTATGAACCCCCTTATCCTCCCAGCTATGGGTTAAATAGTACCACTACTGTTCTTCTAGGAGAATGGCTTTGGCGTTAAATAACCTAAAAAGAGTTGATATGCCATTAAACAAAGAAACCAAACAAAACCATTGTTCCTCTTACCTCATTTAACTTGTTGGCTTTATCTGTAGAAGGCTGCAAGAGAATTTTAGGAAGGAAGGAGATAAAGATATCTTTTAAATTCCAACTTTATTTTAGGGTTTTAATGACTATTTTGTGGCATGGAAAGTTTTCCTGAACCAGCAGAAATATGTCATGTTTCTCAGACAAGATGTTGAAATGTATTTGTCATTTTTGGTGGTGAGATATGTTCAGCAGTGATGGCTTGCAGACACAACCTGCGTATGACTTGGCAAACAGGTGTGCTACCTTGCTAGCAGTTGAGAGGAAAAGAAGGTCCTTTTAGTATTATCGGTGAAGGCTGAAGTGAGAACATATTTCTTTTTGGTACCAGTAAGTGTTTTTTCAGGCATGTGTGGATTTCACTTCCTGTTAGAAGCTTCTGGGAATAGCTACACTTTTTGAATTTATTTTTTTTCTTTTTATTAATCTACACACACTAAACAAGCTGTTTAATAAAAACCGTTTAAAAATGAGATAGTGTTAAATGAACAATATAAAAAAATACTACGACTAGCTATTTGGAATATCATTCTACTAATTTTTTTTCCCCTCCAGTTTTTTTCTATTTTTGGACGGGATTTTCCAATTGTCTAAAGAGATGGTTATGATTTCCCATCCAGGTTTCTTTTGATGATGTCCTTATGCCTGGATTTTAGTCTACTTATTTTACATGATCCTTCTCTAAGTTAAGAATACAGGATTTGTTTTCACAGTCTGCTTTCTATTCAAGTGGTCATCCCATTTTAGGTTGTATTGAGTAAGTATATAATACATGCCAGGGAGTTTAGATTTCTCTAGGATTAATTTATTTGGGATATACTGGCACCACTTGACATTTAGTATTTGGTACAAGTGATACATCATAGAGGTGTGAAGTCTTTGGTCATCTGCTTTGTATACCGTCCAAGTTTCTGCATTGTACTAGAGGGTTGAGAAAACTATGGTGTTGTTCATTGCACATTTAGTTTTTATGGAAAGGTCTTTGTTGAGCCAGACTTACTTCCCAGCTCACCAAAGACTTTGGAAATATTTGACTTTCATGTATCTAGTTCTGCATCTAATCTGTTGTTGTTAACAACTGTGGAGCCTACATATTTGAATTTGTTTATCTTAGGTGAGTATAATACACTAAAATATTAAACTGTGATGCTAAAACTTTTAAGATGAATAAACTATCAGAGACTTTATGTATGTATGTATTTATCTAGTATTTTTCCTTTATTCACTGTTGACATAGATTTATAAGTTATTTTAATACATTTGCAGGTGTGCTGTCTTGAATCCTAACATTTTTTACTGCTTATTTCTACTTTTATTCATTATAGAGGATTACTTTATCATCTATTGTTTAAATGGTTTAAAAATAATTTAGCATGGTTGATAATAATATAAATAATAATAGTGGTGGTGGTGATGATGATAATAGTAGTAGCAGTGATGATGATTGGTCTTATATATCCAATTGCAATCTGTTTGCTTTGATAGCCAATTTAGAGTAATATATATATATATATATATCTATATATATATCTTCCCACTGAGATAAAAAATGTGTGTGTGTGTGTGTGTATATGTATGTATGTACCTTCTCATTGAGACTAGAACTCTCAGGAGATAATCTAAAAAATTATTAGCTGGCATGATTTTAAAATATTAGATGAAAATGATATCCAAAATAACATGCAATATCTGGAATAGAACTAGATGCCCTTTGAAGAGTAATTGTTTGATCAATAATGTGATATATAAGGCCACTGTCATAAGGTAGAAATGAATAATAATGTGACAATATATATGGGTGCTACTGAACTGAATTGGAAAAATAGGTGGTCTAACCATAAACTCAGCTTTAACAATAAAAAAAGTATACTAATAGTACTATCCAAACATATATAGCAAATAAAAGAGAAATGGGCAAATCTCCCATAATAAAATAGGATATTGTGAAAAAAACATGCCACACTATAAATATGGTTGATTTGACAATTTTCTTATGTTTCTGTCTGATGATTGTGCACATCACTTAAAACTTTGAGTAACAGACTGATAGTGTTCATAATTATATTTTTTTTTTGTTTTTGTACCTACTCTGCATTAATAGCATTGAGCACTTTTTATACAAACTTTTCTTATTTGCATTTATTTTATTATTATATATTGTATATATGAGAAAAAGTAATATTATATATCATCACATTTCATTCCAAACCTTTATATATATATATATATATATATATATATATATATATATATATATATAAAACGTGTGTGGGTATACTACTCTTGGTAGTATATTTAATGAAATCTATACCTGAAAGAATCTCATAAAAAGTCATAAAAGCTTAAGGAAGAGCAACTAAGTATTGATTCTAAATTTTTTGTCAATGAATTCATATTTCCACAGCATTTTATTATTTCTTATTTTTCTCTGTATGGCTTGGAAAAAGATTATACTACCAATTTCAATAATTTAATCAAGTTTATTTAAGGAATATTTTATAAATCCAGACTCATGAGTGTCTCATTTCTCATTATCTGTCAATATTGTGATATTTGTTAGATATTTTTTGTTCATTAGTACAACTTTTCTATATAGAACATCACTATCATTTTACTGATTTTATTTCTGTTTTAGATTTTAACAAAAAATATCTGTGTTTATTGTATGTATAACATTACACTAGACATAATCATCATCATGTCGTGCTGGCAGCACGGATATCCATGACCCTCTCTCGCCACTTTTCCCTATCGTTCATCGCCTCTGGCAGGTCTTCTAGACTACATCCCGTATCCTCACATAGTTGCTGAATGTATGTTCGTGCTGGTCGTCCTGCTTTTGCTCGGCCATGTGTGGGGGTCCATAAGAGTACATCACTTATGAGTTCGTCCCTGCTTCTCTGGTTCGCCTAACTTGAATAGTTTTCGTGATAGGAGGCAGGTGGCCGTACAGTTGGTGTCTTGTGGGGTCTGGTATTTTTCGTTTACGGGTGATGCTGTTCATTTTTACCTGTACCATGGAAGTATTTTTATGTGATAACTGGCTGCAATACAGATTTGACATTATTTGTCTAAATTTCTGAGATGAAGCTCAATAATTTTTATTACTTTGAATATTCAGCAGCATACATGGTACAGTAGATAAGGCGTTTGGTGGAAAAGTGCTTCTGAATGAAATCATCTTGAGGTTGCAGGTTCAATCTCAACTACAGGTAAGAATTAACAAGGAATGCTTACTTGTACCCGGTCATGGTTAACAGAATTAGAACAATCTACCTCCTGTGGATTAAATAAAAAAGGTTTAATTTGAGGGGTTTCTGTGGAGGCTCCAAAGTTGAAGAAAGCAAAGGACATATCGGCCGAAACACTGAGTTTAACAATGAAGATAATAATCTGAATATTTTAAGTGATAAAAAAACCCCAACAAATTTGACCTTTTATCTGGCATAGACCACTTTTAGAAGAAAGGAAAAAACTACTTTAGATTCTCTGTAAATGAACCAAGAATTCTTCATTTTGTTAAGAATCATAGGAGAGAACCATTAATAGCATCTGTTCTATTTTCACTATTTGTGAAGGAATCTTAGTAAAATATTATTACTGTCTTACCTGATTCATTGCTAATAGTCAGTGCACAAATTGTGCCCTCCCTTTCATCATTGCACTATAAGCAAGACTGCTTGAACCTTTTTTTGAAAGGGTTACTTGTAGGGATGCAAGAAATAATTATCTCTCTTAGATAGTTTACATGTCTGTTAGGGGTTTGTAAAGTGTCACATGACAGTCTCTGTTCTTTGAACTGTAGAGACATTGTCTCTGAAACCTGCCAGGGAATGGCAAAGACATGTGGCAATATTACATACACTCACCAAGTAAGCCTTTTTTTCTATTTTTGTACCTTTTCCTCATACTGCTTGTCCATGGAACAATATGTGAATATTTTTATCTGTTGTGACTCATTTGTAGACTTTTTTCACATCACTAGTATTTATATTGTATATATTAAATGTTCATTTATATGTAAAAGAGTTTATTTCGTCTTTCCTTCCATTGTGCTTGTATATCACTGCTATGATGATCCTTGGAAAGTAGGGATTCGATTAAATATTTTCCCTACCACCAAGTACACCAATACTAATATTGATAGATTATTTTACTGATATTGCTATTGATACCAGAATTAATAAAATATGTATAGTTTTCTAATTTACAGCTTAAGATAAAGAGTGAAATTGATTTTTTTTATAGTAACATCATTTGCTCAGCCATTTTGGTAGTAAAATCAGCTGCAATGCATTTTAATAGTAAAATTATATGTAATGTGTTTTATAGAAAAATCATTTGCTTTGCAGTTCTGTATTAAAATCAATTCCAATGCATTTTTATAATTTATTAATGTATATTTATTGTAAAATCAATGTGGAGGAGAAAAAGGTTTTTGCTCAGAGTTTGGAGCTGTAGTAGTAGTAGTTCTTGTTTTGTTGTTGTGGAAAATGGGAGTTGTGTGTAATTACGTGTGATATGAAAAGAACTGTAAGGGAGTTGTTATCCCTTTTGTAATGATGTAGACTAGACTATTTTAAAGGTTTGCTATATAGCATGTGCATCAGCATAAATGTGACTATAAATGATGTGGGTAGGATCATTAGTGGGCAGCCCAGTCGGCTTGGGCTGTAAAATATGCTGACTGCATCACTGCAGAGAGATAAGACTCCCCCCACCCCTCCACGAATATCTTGGATATGACACTAAAAAATTTGATGGTGAGACTCCAGTTCTGAAGCTCTAGAGAATGTGGAGTACCTCTTAATTGCCATTACTCCCAGGCCTACTCTTAGAATGGTATTACCTGTTAGGGTCCCATCTATGGATTAAATAGGACTGTCTAACCATGATTAATACTCAATAGAATTATTGGTGTTAGATAGGAATACTTGGAACCATTTAATTATGTTTAAATGAACGAATAGTGATGAGTGGAATATTTTGTTAATTGCAGTACTTGAAACCATTTAACTGTGTGCAAATAAAATTATTAATGTGAACAATACTTGAAACCACTTCACAGTATGGAAACAAATGATTGATATCAAATAGAATTGTTAGTGTTTGATAGCAATACTTAAAACCATTTAACTGTGTGCAAACAGTAGCAATACTTGTGAAAACAAATGAGCTCTAACTTATTTAGAAATAAGATTACATAAAAACTATTCACTTACCAATCATATATGTATAACCATTTAACAGTGCACGAACAAATGACTGATGTTGAATTAAATTGTTCGTGTTACATAGCAGTACTTGAAACCATTTAACTGTGTGCTAACATGTGCTCTAGCTCATTTAAAAATGTTATCTATAAACTATTTGTTTACAAATCACACATACATACACACACACACACACACACACACACACACATATATATATATATATATATATATATATATATATATATATATATATAAAACAGAATTTGGCATTAAATGACCTACAAGGGTTGATATGCCATAAAACTCAACCAATCATAATAATCATTTGTAGGCTTTAAAATGCAGCTTTGATATGCACTCACAGATATAAAAATTAGTCAAGTGCTTTGGCAACTATTACATGTTACTAGGTTTGGAGGTGCATTGTTTAATGACTGTCATCTTAGGAAATGTACTTAATGAGTTGAGACCAAATTCTGGACAATGCTGTTTGAGTTTCATTTAATAAGAATAACATGAATCCATGTGTACTCTGTTCAGTTATGGGTACAGCAACCAGTCTTAAAGGAAAACTTTGAATTCAAATTACCAGTACTCCACTGAAAAATTGACTTTGTGTCACATCTTGTCTGTATTGGAGGAGGAGTCGAGTAAATACATGCTTGGTTGTCTGTTTGTTGGGAGGGATGGCTATATGTGTTAGCTAGTGAAGACACTATAAAAAAGAATTACATACCTGAGGCAAAGCCAAGCATCGAATTGTCTGCATTGGTTGTGAAAGCCATACAAAAAGAGCTAGAATCTAAAATCCCCTACCTTTAGGAGGACTGGCTGTGAGATGCATTCTGATTGGTTGAAAAAGGTCACATAAATCGCTTATGTCTATACAGTCAGTGACCTTTTGCAGCATACATCCATCTTATGTTTTGACAGTCATAAAGGGGTCATGAAATATAAAGAGATATAAATGTTAGTATTTATGTAAATATATAGAAAAGTAATTAGGTGTTCCCACATATGTTCCTTACACATCTTTTGCTTTGTATCTGAACCACAAAACACTTTAATCTGTCATTGTGGTTGTATTTGAATTGTTATACCTAAAATATCTTTAACAAGAGTTTGTTTGTCTGTTCTCCTTAGATGGTCAGTTTGTTGTAAAAGTACCTAATTTGATATGCATTTTTATTGTAAAATCCTTTGCAATGCATTTTTATTATAAAATCATTTCAAATTAATTTTTATAGTAAAATCATTTGCTATGTCAATTTCATCATGAAATCATTTCTAATATATTTTTAATATAGAGTAAAATCAATGTGTATGCAATTGTACCCTTTCTCCTGCCAATTATATAAATCTCATATTATTAATTATAAAAAAAAAATTGCCTTCTCTCATTTTCTTGTAAAACCTTTCTTGTAGGTCATTAAAAATTACTGGTGCCACCATTGTGTCAAAGGATTAAATTTTAAAATGGACTAGGACTTTTGTGCTATCCTATACAATGAATTTGTATGTTCCAACATATATTTAAAAGTTATTGTTAACATTACTCCCAGTTTTCTTTAAATGTGCTTATCAGGTTTATTTTGAGATTTTTATGTTGATTTTCCTTTAATGCCAAGATAAGAAATTAGGAAAATACTTTAAAGAAGGAAGAACATGCAATTTTCCATTAATGTCAGATGTTCAAAAAATCTAACAGGAAAAAAAAATTGCAGAGATTTCTACCAAAGAAAAAGATTTAGTCAAACATTTCAACTGAAGCTGATTCTCAAGATTGAACCTTTGTCTTCATTAAACCATTAATTAAATTACAAATTTTATCTTCCCTCTTGAACAACCCAGTTACTCTAAGTCAGAAATACACTCAACAATAGTAGCTAATTTTATTGAAGAAAAAGAAAAGCACTGACTTGAATGTGAATTATTCACTCAGCACTGTCTCCTATACTATTACCCATCTATAAGTACACTTTTTTAAGGGTAAGTTTACAGTGGTCGGGGCCCCTTTAACCCAGTACTATTCAAAGTAGTTTTACATATACCAGTGTTGGTATGCAAGTCATTGACTGCTGGTATGTGGCAAATTTCCAGTTTCAAATTATATATATGTTACCTAAAAAAAGAATATGCATTAAATATTTCTGTGTTGTTTAATATTAATTTCACATGCTGTGATAGAATACACCAGATAGAAATACTTGGAACTTGATTGGAAATTTAAAACTATTGTGAGTCTAGGTGTGTATGTGTCCCTGTAAGAATAGGCATATCAGTGGGCATATGTACATATCTATGGAGGGAGTAATCATATGTAGGCCAAATTATATGCGTATATATCTGTAGAGTTGGACATGCCTGTGTGTGTGTGCATGAATGTATGCGTGTGGTGATGCTAGTCAACAGTTTTATCTCCTTTGATAGACACGACTTTTTGGTGCTAACCCATACATGAAAGATTTGGCATTTTAAGTATCTAGCATAGTGGTCTGTGTTTGTGGAATGAGTTGGAACAAATATCCCATGTATACAGGACATAGCCGTGATAGTAAGAGTTAGGCTTGAAAGTAGTGTGAGACAAGATGAGGTCTAAGACCCAACCAGTTAGTTGGCAGTGACCACATTGCAGTTCTGGCTAGTTGGAGTTAACCACATACTAGAAAATGAGGGATGGGGTCCCATCTTCATCCACTGCAACAGAGTAGAGTCAGGTAGTAGTGTCACATATACCTCCTCTGTTGAGCAAGTTGTATCCTTTGAAGTTTTATCTTTGTTCCTGTCTTTTGTGATGCTGTCTGCATCTGTAACTTGAGTGTTGGACCAACAATATCACTATGCAGCAAAGTGTGCATACAGTCAGCCAATTATGTCATACCATGCTCAAACTTGCTAACTCATAAACATAATATGGCACAAATATGGTACCATTACATTGCACTTGGAAAAATATCCAGCTGGTACACATCAGATAGTTTGAGAAGCATCATCATCATATCAAGCTGCTAGCATGGATTTCCCTAAACCTCTCTTACCACCCATCTCTATTGTCCATTACTCCCGGCAGGTCCATCCTGTATCAGCAAAGAGCTGTTGCAGATAGGTTCTTGCTGGTTGTCCAGCCTTTGCTTGTCCCTGGGAGGGGGTCCACAGTAGTACATCGCTTATGAATTCGTCTTTACTTCTCCAGCAGTTTCCTGCATGTCTGGTTGATCTAACTTGGATAGTTTTTGTTATGGGTGGTAGGTGGCCTTACTGCTGCTGTTTTGTTGTGTGTTGCCTCCAGGACTTGTTCAATATAGCTCGCAACATTCTTGTGTAATTGCTGTCAAGCTTTTTCTCCATACGCTTAGTTAGTATCCATGTGGTGCATCCATATAGGAGTATTGATATGACCGCTGCTTAGAAAAAAAACTGCATTTTATTCTATCAGTCTGTCTTCCATATGACCAATAGCCTATTGATAGCTGTTCATGGCTTTGCTAGTCACTTTACCATCTAATCCATTTATCAAAAATGTAGAGAACTAGTAGGGTTTTAATTTTTAGTTGTATGAAGAACCATAATGAATATGTCATTTACTAAGGTTAGTTTAGTTTGGTACAAGGCCAGAAGTATAAACCACTCAGTGAGAATCAATCTAACATTGATCTCCTTGGCTAGAACTCTAAACATTATACCATAAAAGGTGCATTACAATAGGGATTCATTATGTTAAAAGATTTTATTTTTGGCCTGATTTCAACCTAACCTTCTGAAATTGTGAGAATTCTGTCTGGAAAGGTTTTAAACTGTATTAGACCTGGTTCTGACTGGTTTGTAAGATTTGTCTCATACTCTTACTGGTCATTTGATGCCCATTATTAATAACCCACCTTCTTTATAATTTTGCTATGAGAAGACAGATGACTTTTTCCTATTCTATATACCCTTTGGCTTTTTGATGCTTTGAGTCTTCAAGATTTGCTCAGTTGCCTGACAATTTTTGTTTTCCTTCCTGATTCTCCCAACTCCCTTACCCTGTCAGTGGGGCTTACAATACACTGACTGTATCCCCTGTAGAAATGTAAAAAAAACCTTCCCCAAAAAAAGGGTGTCCTGTATATGACACTAAACAGCAACCAATGTTTAAGCTTCAGTTCTGGAGCTCTGGGGAGTTTGGAGTGCCCCTTCACAGCCATTATTCCTAGGTTCACTCTGACCTAGTTGTTAATAGTTATTCAAACCTATTTGGTGGCCCCCTTGTCCTTTTTTCATTCTTATAGATGAGTAGCAGTAATTTTTTTGACTGAATTATTTGATTCTATTCATTGACTTATAAGGTTCCTCCAAGTATCAGGGGAAGTGTGCCATTGACCCACTTTTGGTTTCTTCTCCCTTAATTCACATCCACTATGCTGCATCATATGGTTTCTAATGTTATATGCTTGTGTAGCTCTTCTAATAGTTTCCTCCTGCAGAATCTGTTATCCAATGACAAGCTGGGGCAAGATAAATGTTTGTGAAGGCTGTATGTTTGATTATTATGTGGTTTGATTTTTCTGCTCTAATCATAGTTTTATTGTCATGAAGTTATACATTTCTGGTGTTACACTTAGTAGGTTTTTTCTTCCCCCCCAAAAAAAAGAGCTAGATTGGAACCACACAAGTTTGCTACATGCTGTTTTGAACAAATCTTGAATGCAGCACCCCACAAAATAGCAGCCGCACGGCCACTTACATCCCATCTCACAAACTATTCAAGTAAGATGAGCAAGTATGCTGGACACTGCTGAAAAAGTAAGGATGAACTCATAGGCAACATTTACTTATGGACTCCTACATACCAATCTTAGCTGAACAGCAATGACTTATAGATATCAGCTCTGAGTGGACACTGGATGAAGTCTAGAGAACTTGCCAGGAATGATGGACAATATGGATGGATGGCAAAAGAGTCAGAACTCCGTGCTATCAGCATAACTTGATAATGATTATTAATATTTTCTTGAAACCATATAACTGCAAAATGATTATTGAATAACTTGAAACTATATAATTGTGTATAGATTATTAGTATTACATAAGGATGTTTGAAACATGTAACTGTGAACAGATTATTTGTATTAAGAATACTTGATATCATACAACTGTTCAAATAAATTCTTATCAATTGCACAAAAATGTATAATGAACATGATTCACTAATCTCTAGACATAAAATAATTCTTGATACTGTTAAAATCAATCTCCTTACTCCTTCTTTTTTATACTCATCCCTACTCCTCCTTCCACTATCTTCCTCCCTGACTCTCCTGATCTCTCAGCTTAGGCTGTAGAATATACAGACTGCACTTCTGTAAATGAGTAAGATCCCTCTAACAAGCCCACATATGGTCACATATAATACAGACAGGATCCTGGTGCATGAGCAGTCTGTGACCTGGCAACAGAAGTTGTCATGTGACTTGCAACACTCCACTTTGGCTCTTACTGGGCTAGGATGGTTGAAGAGGTCAAATCTGATTAGTTGGCTGATCATGTCAAGCCTTAGTGTCTATATGATTATCCTGAGCGTATTCTTCAAATTGCTCTTCTGACAAACAAGTACCCAGCCCTATGTTATCTTAAAGGTGCTAAAAGCTGAGGGTCAATTGCACTAAGTTAGTAATAATTGAAATCATTTAACTGTATGCAAACAAATCTAACTTATTTAAGAATAAAGTTACCTCTAAACTATTCACTTACAAATCATGGCCCAGTCAGCTGGGGCTGTAGAATACACTGACTGCATCTTTGCAGAGGGTTAAGACTTCCCCCAACAAGTGTCCTGATATGACACTAAACAATCTGATGGTGAGGCTTCAGTAATGCTTGAGCTTTGGGGAATACGGAGTACCTCTTTATTGCCATTACTCTCAGGTCCACTCGAGCCCAGAGTGGTAGCACCTGATAGGGTCTTATCTATGGGTTGAATAGAACTAAACTGTGTGATTATGCTAAACTGAATTGTTTGAAAATGAACTGTTTTATGTATAAAAAGGGATTTGGCATTAATAACCTACAGTGGTTGATATGCCATAAAACCAAACCAAACTTACAAATAATATGTAAACAAAATTTGGCTTTAAATAACACACTAGAGTTGATATGCCATTAAACTAAATAACCTCACTTTAACTTTCCCATCCTTCCACTCATTGCTACTCCTTTTTCCACTATCTCTTCCCTCACTCTCCTTATCCTTCTTTTATCTCTCTGCTTTTATTTTCCTTTCTTCTTCACTCTCCTCTTCTCTTTCCACTCATCTGTTACCACCACTTGAAAAATTTATTTCTTAACTTTTCCCTCTCTTACTTTTTTTTTTTTTTTTTTACTCTTCATTTGAGCCAGTTCATTCACCAACAATATAGTCATTGATCGAAATCATTGACCTTCACTTGCTCAAAATGCCAATCCAGTCCAATTAACGATGACTACTTGTTTGCTGATTCTATTTTAATTAGATTTTTTTTCTTTTGGAAACTTTTCGTAAGGAAATTCTAAAAGTATTTTGAAAGGTTTACCTGAAATATCCAGGGATTTAACAATTTTCTCCTCTTTAGCCTGAATATTTTCCTTGTTGTTCATTTTATTTTTTGTCACTTTTCTGACTTCCCACCCTGTTGGTGGGGCTTAGAATACAATGACTGTATTCCCTGCTGAGGGGTAAGACCTTTCCATAAAGGAGTGTTCTGGGTATGACACTAAACTGCATCTGATGGTGAGGTTACAGTTCTGGAGATCTGATGAGGGAGGAGTACTCTTTCATTGTCATTACTCTCAGGTCCACTCTGTGATCAGATAAATCTGTTGGAAAATTATTTATAGATAATATTTTATATCGATTAACTGTTTACAAAAAACTTTTTCAGAAACTATGCAAAAAATGTAAATATGACTGTACAATGTACACAATTCCCTAACCTCTAGGCATAAAATAATTCCAGAGTGGTTGACATGCTGTTAAACTCAATTAACATTTCCTTACTCAATTCCCTTATCTTCTATCCTCCCAACTGTAAATAAAATCCTTTACACCTCTCTAAATAGAAGCATTAATATCATCATTAACCACTGTTACAAGAGGAACCTATGAGTTCATGGCTTGTTTAATATTTAGTATCACCCATAAATAAGTACTCTCATGTTGATTTTAAAAAAGTTAATTTTCATCTAAACCAAAGATGCCAGGATTTTAGTATTTCTTATAGAACAAAATGGATATTGTTAGGTATTATCAAAGTCTACAGCATTGTAACTCTGTTACAGAAAATATATGTAATAGTCTAAAAATAAGTTGGTCCAGTTGGCTGCATCTCTACAGAGGAGTAAAACCCCTTCCCGAATGAGTGTCCTGAATATGACACTAAACAACCTGATGGTGAGAGTCCAGTAATGCTGGAGCTTTGGGGAATGTGGAGTACCCCTTCCTTACCATCACTCCCTGGTCCACTCTGGCCTGGAGTGGTAGCACCTGATAGGGTCCTATCTATGAGTCAAATAGAACTGTTTGAAATTTAAACTGTGTAAAAGCTATCCTCCTTTGTTTGTAGCATTGCGAAACACATCGTTCTAATCATCGGTGGAGATATGAATGCACAAATAGGTAAAACGTAAACAGCAAATTCAGCTTACACAACTCATCAAACAGAAATGGGGAACAACACACAGATTTCATACTAGAAAATAGATTAACTTGCCTTAATACTAATTTTCAGAAAAGAAAGGGAAAACTGTGGACCTACACCTACGCAAATAATGCGAAAGCACATATTGATAACATCCTCATAAATAAGAAATTGAATAATAGTGCATTGAATTGCAAAGCATATTCCTCTTTTGAGGTTGTGTCCTCCAATCACCAAATTGTCACAGCTAAGATACGACTGAGCGAACGAAGAAATGGGGAGCAAAGAACCACAACTGTACACTATGACTGGTCCCTGCTTAACAATAGACATTAGTGATAAATATACGTTAACACTAAGAAACAAATTTGATGCACTTCAGGAGATATCAGAAACACTCCGAATAACAAATATGAGAACTTTGTCAATACCCACATAGAAGCGGCAGAAGAATGCATACCAACTAAACAAAGAGCTAAACTTAGAGTCCCATGGGAGAAATTAGTGGTTAGAAAAAGCGTGCAGATGTGAAAACCACATCCCTACGCAATAGGAGGAACCCAACCAATGTCAATGCTCAGAAACTTAAGAAGGCACAAAATGAACTAATGTATACCTAAAAGAACAAACAGAATTCATACAAAATCAGATCAATAAGATAAGTGACTCAGTTGAAGATAGACAATCTAGGATAGCATAGCAGACAGTAAACAAAGTGAGTAGAAAAAAGGAAGAGTTCTGTGAGAGCTCAACTGAAACCTGCCAGCTAAGAAGAATGAATACACCTGTGGAAACAACATTTTGAGAATTTACTTGGAAAATCTCTGAAAGTTAGAGATGAACCTATCGTGAAAATTATGAGTAATCAACTAGACATCAAACTAGGACAATTTATGCAAAAACTCGGCTTAATACTAAGAAAAAACTGGAAAACTGCAGGCCTGATGAAATACATCCAGAAGTATGGAAGACAAGGAAATTCGATGACATACTGCTCTGATACTGCAATGCCGTATATAACCAGAACACAATAGATAAAGAGCTGCAACCTCCCTTTCCCCTAGAAAAGTGACCTCGGAATTCTTAGGAAGAACCAAAAAAAGAAAATTCTTAGGAAGAACCAAAATGGCTTTCGGAGAAATCGATCCCTGACATCACAAATTTTGACTCTTTGTTGAATTCTAGGTGTTCATGCAAAGAACCACAAGGCAACACTATTATTTGTAGACTTCTCCAAGGCATTTGACTCCATACACAGAGGGAAGATGGAGCAAATACTTCTCGCCTATGGACTCCCCAAAGGAACCGTCACAGCCATAATGATGCTATATAAAAACAGGAAAGTAAAAGTTTGCTCACTAGATGGAGACACAGACTACTTCGACATTATAGCAGGTGTGCTGCAAAGAGACGCATTAGTCCCATACCTGTTTATCATCTGCCTAGATAACGTGCTTCAAATGTCTATAAATTTAATGAAAGAAACCAGCTTCATACTGGCAAAAAAAAAGCAGAAGATACCCCACATAACTATTATGCACTCAGACTATGCTGATGACATCGCGCTTCAGGCCAATACACTCACACAAGCTGAATCTCTGCTACATAGTCTAGAACAGGCAGCAGGTGGCACAGGCCTCCATGTCTATGCAGACAAAACAGAATACATGTGTTTTAATCAAAGAGGCGACATCTTCACACTAAATAGTAGTCCTCTGAAACTAGTGGACAAGTTCACCTACCTTGGAAGCATCTACTGAGAATGACATTAAAACGCGACTAACAAAGGCATGGGCAGTTATTGATAGGCTATCAGTCATATGGAAGTCATACCTATCCAATAAAATAGAATGCAGTTTTTTCCAAGTAGCAGTCGTATCAGTACTGCTATATGGATGCACAATGTTAGCACTAACTAAGCATATGGAGAAAAAGCTTAATGGCAATTGCACAAGAATGCTGCGAGCTGTATTGAACAAGTCCTGGAGGCAACACCCCATAAAACAGCAGCTGTATGGCCACCCACCAACCATAACGAAAACCATCCAGACATGCAGGACACTGCTGGAGAAGTAAGGACAAATTCATGAGCAATGTACTCCTGTGGACTCCTTAACACAGATGAGCAAGTGTTGGACAACCAGCAAGAACCTATCTACAGCAGCTCTATAATGATACAGGATGTAGCCTGGGAGACCAGCTGGGAGTGATGGATGATAGAGACAGGTAGCAAGGGAGAGTCTGGGAAATCTATGCTAGCAGTATGACATCATGATGACGACTTTGCCATTTAATCTGAGTGCAAATAAGACATGTTAAACTGAATTGCTTGAATTAGAACTATTTGATTATTTAACTGTGTGTAAACAAATCACTGATGTTTAATTGAATTGTTCGTGTAAAATAGCAATACTTGAAAACATTTAACTGAATTGCAACATTGTTGTAATCTAGTTCAAATTCCAGTCGCATTGTTACATTCACTTTCAGACTAATACCCTTGAGTAGAACATAAACTCCCTTATTCTCCCAGGTATGGGTTAAATAGTACCACCACTGTTCTTCCACAAGGATGGATTTGGCATTAAATAACCCAAGAAGGTTGATACACCATTAAACAATAATTATAATTGATATATACTCACCAAGTTCCAATATTAGCATTAGTATATCCGTTGATCCACTCACATTGAGTAAATGGAAGGAAACACAAATAGGCCATATATATATATATATATATATATATATATATATAACATTAAATTCATATACATAAACAGATAAGAAATATATACCAATGTCTCCCAAAGATATGAAATGTACACATTGTTCCTCTTTTAATTCATGTCTTTAAATGGATAAAACAGGAATTAAACAGGAATAGAAAGGGTTCTGAATTGTCATATGACTAATCAACATGTGATGTCCAAAGACACATCCACAAAGCTAAAAGAAGACATTATATCCTTACAGTATTTTTGAAATTTCATCTTTTTTTTTCACTTTCTGAGAACTTAGAATTGTTAAAAAAAAATCTGCTTCCACTTGGCATGTGATTTACTCTTATGAAAAGAAAGCCGAATTTAATCTTGTTTTACAAGACATTGCCAATTCCCTGCTCTTTTGACTGAGGCTGTAGAATACATTGAATGCATCTCTACAGATGATTATGTTACTGAATTGCATCTGATGGCAAGGCTCCAGTCTTGGAGCTTTGAAGAATGAGGAGTACCCCATCATTGGTATTACTCCCAGCTTCAATCTGATCTGGATTGGTAGTACTTGTTAGGAACTCGTCTATAGGTCAAATAGAACTGTTCAATCATTTACTAATGGTTAATGAGTTATTTGAAATTATACAGCTGTATACAAATTATTTATATTTGATAAGAATGCTTGATAAATAGGATTATTAATGTTAGATAGCAATACTTGAAACCATTTAACTGAGTCCAAACAAATGAGCTCTAAAAAACTCATTCAAAAATGTTACCTACAAACTATTTGCTTACAAATCATATGTATTTAAGGGGATTTAGCATTAAATAACCCACAATGGTTGATATGTCATAAAGCACCAACTATTCCTAATTACCCATAATTGAGGGAGACATGGTGTAACTGTTATCATCATGATGATAGGAAATTGACTTTGGAGAGACAGGTTCAAATCTTGGACAAAGCTGTTTGCATTTCCTTTTCTACTAATTCATGGCATGAATCCATCTAATCCCACACCTGCTATGGGTAAGGATCTTTAGCATTGGTACAAACATCTGTGTAGTATGGTCAGTAGCAACTACTATGCCAGTTATGGCTGTTTGTGACCTAAGGAGTGAAACGCAAAACTACATCTTGACTTTTAGTGTTTGGACTTTTTATTCTTTATTTAGTCTCTGAGGCCATGGAGATGGGAAGAAATGGAAAATGGATACCAGGTGGTATCTTTTTCATTCTTCAAGGGATGGTGTCTTTGCACTACAGCCACCAAAAGAGAAATGGAGTAAATCACAAAATTTGTGATACATATACAGGGGTTCACAGAACACCCAACCTCAGGTGGGTGACATCTTTCAACTGCTATCGCCACTTGGTGATCTAGTTCTGGCGTGCTTGATCAAGCATCTTCCAGCTGCAGCCACCCCTTGGTGATCTGGTTCTGGCATGCTTGATAAAACATATCATGCTATAGAAGACTGCTGAATTTTATCAACTTATCTTTTTGCTGCTGCTGGCTTTTTTTGGTAATCCTATAACCATTTGCTTATAATACTCCACCAGTCTAGGAGAAAGTAAACTCTGTAATCCATTTAAAACTTGACCTGTGTCACTTCTGACCTGTAGCAGAAAGGTAAACTAAATATACACAATTCCCTATGAATCTTAAATGTGAATGTATAGATATTTTTAATCTTTTGATTAAATGGATTTTGTAAACATACAACATGATACCTGAAATACTTAACCTGAGATAACATATTTTTTCACTGACTTAACTTTACACCACCCATCTTGAGTCCTCAAATTTCAGATACGAGAATGCTAGTGCACGTGTTGGGATCACATAGTATCAGTGGTCCACAAAGATATTGATGCTTCTATCTAGGAACAGGTGACGGATTCTAATCATCTCTATTGAGAATTAATTAAAAGAAAATGTTCAGCACGAATGTAGACATAAAATTATTATCCAATCGTAAATTGAACTGGAGATTGCTTTATTCTGTAATTCGTATATACACAAGTTGTTTCCTATGTTTTTATTTTTCTTATTTCCTAAGAAGAAGGTGAGCACTCCAATAACTATCACTGAGACCGCCAACCAAGGCTAGAAAACTTAACTTTACCTGCTGTTTTATACTAGGGTGAATCACAAGTTTTGCAATATTTTCATACATGGTAATTTGTGTTGTATATATCACATGACTAAGTCAGTCAAGCTGTGGTTGGTTCTTATCGCAATTGGTGTGCTGACATGTTGCGTATTACTTCACTGTGTGTGATTAGAAAGCTGTACAGATTTATGTGCAATGTAGTCTAATTCAGGAGCTTATTCAGTTTACAAGTTCAAACTGGGCTATAATGCTTCAGAAGCATCTAAAAATATTTGTTGTGTAAAAGGTGAAGGTACAGTTAATCACATTAAACAGATGGTTGAAAAATTTCACTTAGGTTGTAAGAACCTCAACAATCAGGCAAGTTTTGGTAGACCTAAAACCGGGCATTCCAAGACCATGGTCTATAGAGGTGAATCCTGTAAGTAGCAATCGGAGAGCATCAGGCAAGTTTAGGTAGACCTAAAACCGGGCATTCCAAGACCATGGTCTATAGAGGTGAATCCTGTAAGTAGCAATCGGAGAGCATCAGGCAAGTTTAGGTAGACCTAAAACCGGGCATTCCAAGACCATGGTCTATAGAGGTGAATCCTGTAAGTAGCAATCGGAGAGCATCAGGCAAGTTTAGGAAGACCTAAAACCGTGCATTCCAAGACCATGGTCTATAGCGGTGAACCTGCAAGTAGCACTCAGAGAGCATCAGGCAAGTTTAGGTAGACCTAAAACCAAGCATTCCAATGCCAAGGTCTATAGAGGTGAATCCTGTAAGTAGCACTCGGAGAGCATCAGACAAACTTGATATTTCACTGTCTAGTGTGGTTTGTCACCTTCACAATCTCAGCAAAAGCATCCGGAGCTGCTAAATTGTGCCTGATGTCACCAAAATGTTGCAAAACTTTTGACTCATCCTAATACATAGCTGGAGGGGAAAAGATGGATTCATGCCTTTCTGAAGGGAATTACTACGGCTTTGACCAGAATTTGTACTCAGCATACATATTCCATGTTCCTTCTCATAAATATTATGTCACTTGAGTTTCCAAATTTATAGCCACAAAATTGCGCCTTTTTAAAATGGTTAGAGTAGATATTTTTGTAGACATAGACAAGGATTCTTCTAACAAAATAAAATAAAACTATTTTAGATTTAAAGATTCTCTTTGGCAACTGAAATCTATGAAAAGAGTTTTATACAATCATTCCCTTTTTTACTTTTTCCTCATTTTGAGATTCTATACTTTACAACTTTATATATATTGAAAATCTTAGCTTTTACCAAAATACAGAAAATAGAATTTGAATCAATCATTTGACAAAGATGGTCAAATTATGGTTTGGTTTGGTTTTGTGGCACATCAAACATTGGAGGTTATTTAATGCCAAATCCATTTTTATACATATAAAAAGTTTTATTTCAAACAATTCAGTTTAGTACAAGTATACAGTTTAAATATGAAAACTGTTCTATTTCAAGCAATAGTTTAGTATAAGTACACAGTTTAGTTCTCTTTGACGTATAGATAGGACCCTATCAGCTGCTACTAATCTGGGCCAGAATGGACCTAGGAGTGATGGCAATGAAGGGGTACTCTGCATTCCCTAAAACTCCAGCATTGCTGGAACCTCACCATCAGATTGTTTAGAGTCATATCTAGGACACTCTTTGGTAGGGAGAGATCTTACTACCTCTGTAGAGAAGCAGTCGGTGTATTCTACAGCCCCAGCTGACTGGGCACGAAGATGTTCAGAGGGTCAAATATTTTATAGTTGGTAACAGTCAGTATGGAGTATCATTATGGTGTTACATCAATACATACTGCAACATTTGATTATGTTGAATATGAAAGATTTTATCAAAATGGAATATTTGATCAAAAGGAAACTTCTGTTATCAAACAATTATGTGGGTTGTGAGATCTGTTTAAAAATCGGGAATGAATGAAAACAAGAAAGACTGCTTTACTGACAAATACACACATGTATGTATACATGTACATACACTAAAAAGACTGCTTTATTGACAAATGCATACATGTATGTATACTTGTACATACACTAAAAAGACTGCTTTATTGACAAATGCACACATGTATGTATATTGTACATACACTAAAAAGATTGCTTTATTGACAAAAACACACATGTATGTATACTTGTACACACACTAAAAAGACTGCTTTATTGACAAATGCACACATGTATGTATACTTGTACATACACTAAAAAGACTGCTATATTGACAAATGCACACACGTATGTATACTTGTACATACACTAAAAAGATTGCTTTATTGACAAATGCACACATGTATGTATACTTGTACATACACTAAAGAGACTGCTTTATTGGCATATACACACATGTATGTATACTTGTACATACACTAAAAAGATTGCTTTATTGACAAATGGACACATGTATGTATACTTGTACATACACTAAAAAGATTGCTTTATTGACAAATGGACACATATATGTATACTTGTAAGTAAGTAAAGTTGGCGACCATAGTCGAGGTTGACCCGAAGGCTCCCTTTTCGATAGCTACTACACCAAGGTGTAGGGGAGGGCGCTACTCCTTCTTTATTGGCAAATGCACACATGTATGTATACTTGTACATACACTAAAAAGACTGCATTATTGACAAATACACACATGTATATATACTTGTACATACACTAAAAAGATTGCTTTATTGACAAATACACACATGTATGTATACTTGTACCTACACTAAAAAGACTGCTTTATTGACAAATACAGACATGTATGTATACTTGTACATACACTAAAAAGACTGCTTTATTGACAAATGCACACATGTATGTATACTTGTACATACACTAAAAAGATTGCTTTATTGACAAATGGACACATGTATGTATACTTGTACATACACTAAAAAGATTGCTTGATTGACAAATACACACATGTATGTATACTTGTACATACACTAAAAAGATTGCTTTATTGACAAATGGACACATGTATGTATACTTGTACATACACTAAAAAGATTGCTTTATTGACAAATGGACACATGTATGTATACTTGTACATACACTAAAGAGATTGCTTGATTGACAAATACACACATGTATGTATACTTGTACACACACTGAAAAGACTGCTTTATTGACAAATGCACACGTGTGTATACTTGTACATACACTAAAAAGACTGCTTTATTGACAAATACACACATGTGTGTATACTTGTATATACACTAAAAAGACTGCTTTATTGACAAATGCACACATGTATGTATACTTGTACATACACTAAAAAGACTGCTTTATTGACAAATACACACATGTATGTATACTTGTACATACACTAAAAAGATTGCTTTATTGACAAATGCACACATGTATGCATGCATGTACATACACTGAAAAGACTGCTTTATTGACAAATACACACATGTATGTATACTTGTATATACACTAAAAAGATTGCTTTATTGACAAATGCACACATGTATGTATACTTGTACATACACTAAAAAGACTGCTTTATTGACAAATACACACATGTATGTATACTTGTACATACACTAAAAAGATTGCTTTATTGACAAATGCACACATGTATGCATGCATGTACATACACTGAAAAGACTGCTTTATTGACAAATGCACACATGTATGCATGCATGTACATACAATGAAAAGATTGCTTTATTGACAAATGCACACATGTACGCATACATGGACACAAAGAAGAAAGACTGCTCTACTGCTCAATCACATACATAGTCATAAATACACACACATAGTAATTTGTATCTCTGCCAACAAGTATAGACTCTCATACACACACACATACAAAACATAGTATAATGATTATTATCAATGGAAATAGAATTGGTAATCCAAGTTCAAACCTGGACAAGGTTGTTTGTTTTGCGTTGTGCTAATTCCCTTGAAAAAGCTCTAATTTCATCTCTTCTTTCTTCATCTATGGCGAAATAGTGGAGCAGACTGGATTCTTTAGCTTTGGTTAGGCAACCAGTCTATGAGAAGGAAAACTCTATTTAAACCAGCTGTACTCTGCTTTAAAAAATTAATCTTGTCACATCCTGCTCATGATGAAGGGTTTGGGTAAATATGTACAAGACAAACTAACATATTAGAAAACAGCATTGAAGATTATTATATACTAATGCACTTCAACCAACTTCCTCGTCTTGGTTTGTTTTTTTTCTTTAATGGCATATCAGCTTTTATGGGTTATTTAATGCCAAAGCCATCCTTGTAGAAGAACAGTAGTTCATACCTTTGTCAAGGAGCATTAGTCTGAAAGTGAATGTAATAGTGCAACTGGAGTTTGAACTCACTTGCTATGATATTGCAGTCCAGCCACTAGGAATTTCCCTATCTTGGTTATTATAGTCACAACATTCTAGCCACTGCATCCTCTGGCATGTGTCATAGTCACCAACCTACAGGGAAGCTCAAACTAAATCCCTTTTAATTGTTCATTTAAGAGATTCAGACAAAAAGCACTAAAGATTTAAACAATTTTGCAAATTTTGTCAGTATATTTACCTAATATCCCATGAAAACTTTGAAACCTGATTTCAGGACTACAAATACTCTGGAACAGGAAAGTTAGGGTTGGACTCAATAATTGGAGCACCATGCCAAAAACACAAGAGGAATGTGAGAATCAAGCAAATATTATACTGTCCAAGCCTCTGTGAAGAGTACTGTAAATGGAAAGAGACTTGCTGTCACTTGCTCCTCAGTTATAACCTGATGTGAACCTACTAATGCAGAAGACAGTACAGATTAGATTAATATAGTTTAGAAAAAGAGTGTTGAAAATTGAAAGAGACCTTGTGTTACTTATGATCCTTATTTGTAGACTCAGATGTCTTTTGATGTTGACTGTGCAGAGAATTTATCCCAACATAGTTTTATCTGGACTTACGAATTTAATGCTAAGTAGTACAAGGAACATATCAGATTTATCTGATAATGAAACTCCCTGAAATAACAAGTGATTACTCTAGTAATGATATGAGGATCATTAAATAAGTTTCCAGACTTTTTTCGTATGGGCACTTTTATTGATATTACACAAATGAAACTCTAGTCCTCTTCAAAGTAATCTCCTCCGGCTGCAATGCACTTATTGTACCATTCCAACAACTTCTGGAAGGCCCCATGGAAATCCTCTTGTGTGAGTGTGTCAATGACCTTCATCACAGCCTTTTTCATCTCCTCAGTTGTCTCATAATGACAGCCTCTGAGCTTAGGGAATAAGCAAAAGTCACTGGGAGCAAGGTCTCGACTATAGGGAGGCTGAGGAACTGTCTTGATGCCCATCTTGGTCAAATAGTCTGTGACAAGGATGGAGTTGTGGACTGGTGTAAAGTCACTGACCTGATTTGAAGAGTGCTGGCCTCTTCCGACGGAATCTCTTCCTGAACTCCCTTAAAACTTCAACATAGCAACCCTAACCCTAACCCATTGGCCAATCAATTCTGGTCTATTGACTTCCTTACTCCTCCCACACCTCTCATCATCCCTCACAGACTCCCTGCCTTCCTTGAATCTCTTATGCAACTCAAAAACTGATGCTCAATTCATACAAGATGGTTGAAAAGCAGTCTGAAGCATTCCATAGATTTCTGTGGCATTTTTCCAAGTTTAAAATGGAATTTTATTGCATATCGTTCTTCTAAAGTGTCCTTACATCCAGATTGCATTTTTGAAATTCACCAGCTGTGACAATCAGGTTTTTTAGGGTGTATTCCAATTGCTGCTGTAGCTGTTCATTTGAAGCTGAAATCATAAAAATTGGCCAGTCATCTCGTAAGATGTAAAGCAATAACATAGTGATTTTTTAAGAGTCTAGGACAATTTTAAATGCCTGTACAAAAAGGTCTGGAAACTTATTGAAGGCACCACGTATATATTGACCAGTACTGGTTTCCTTGTATGCCACATAAGTCTGGATCATTAATCTTTTCAGCCTTGTTGGTGGGTCTAACAGGATCCTCTGCAGAAGAGTAAGGCTTTTTGAAAACAGTAATCCTGAGGATTACACAAAAACTATCATAATTATTTGTGTATAAGAAAATTTTATGCACTAATGTATATAATAAGAGAAGAAACCTGAAAAGAGAAAGTGATTTTCTTTACTAGCAGCAGAAAATAATCCAATAAGAACTAATTATGTCAAAACAAAAATTGATAATACATGGAAGACTATCAAGTGTAGTTTATATGGTGACAGAGATAAGAAGAGTTAATCTCCTACGAAGCAAATAGAACAAACTGCCACAAAAGGGATAGACTAGTAGGCATGATTGGGTGAGAAAGATGATCTGCTGGGAGTTGTGCAAATGAGATATGCACAAACCAGCACCCCTTATACCCCAGTCATGGGTTAAATAGTGCCATTACTGTTCTTCTACAAGAATGGCTTTAGCATTAGATAACCTATGATAGTTGATATGCCATTTAATAAAGAAACCAACAAATCAGAATCTGTTATAGAAAATGAAATACATAAAATTTTCTGGGATTTTGAGATACAAATGGCCCACCAGATCCCTGCCAGAACACTGGATCTAGTGTTAATTAATAAGAAGAAAAGAACTTGTCATCTCGTGGCTTTTACCATTCCAGCAGACCATAGAATGAAAATAAAAGAAAGTGAAAAGCTAGATAAATATCTGGATTTTACCAAATAATTAAAAAAGTTGTGGAATATAAAGGTGACAGTGATAATTTGTAATGGTCTCCAAAGACCCGAAAGAAAAACTGGGTGAACTCAAGATTAAAGGAAGGATTGAGACCATTTAGACCACAGCACTATTAAAATCATCCAGAATGTTTAGTAGAGTTTTGGAAACCTGAAGAGGCTTGCTATCACTCAGACTTCAGTGAAAGACCACTCATCAAAACTGGTGTAATAAATTTACGTAGTGAAAACAATAATATTGATATAATTGAGTCATAGATAGTCTTTAAATGCGTACATGAAATGAGATTTGGTGTAATCTTCTATTTTAAAGAATAAAAGAAAAAAAATTTTATACAATAATATATGTATATCATAAATTGCAGCGTAAATATCTACTTTTTAAGACTGAAAAAAATCTCTTCAAGACTAAAGTTTGATTTATGCTACAGGGCTAAAAATCCAAACCACAGAGGAGCCTAAGTGTGGAACAGTACTCTTAACAACTGATATACACCATTTACCATAATTCCTGCAGACATTTCCAATTTAAACTCACGTTTGGTAAACATATTTAACAGATTAACAGAGATTAATACTAAATAATAAAATTGTAATACAAATTAATTATAGTGTTAATGCTATATGACACACTCTTTCCAAATGACTAATGCACTTGCTTGAACATCTTGCACCCAGCCGGCTAGTCAGATAACTATGATATGTTATCTGCGCAATTTCATGATAACGCAGTAGATTGGGTTGATATGAATGTATACTCTTAGGTGTACAATTTGCATGCTTCATATATTCTACCTGTAGCCTACTTTGTTTGGGGTTTGACCTATATAGCAAATATAAGTCTAACCCAGAATTTTCAGTAAAATATCTTGAGGTTGATTTGTATGCCACAATTTACTATAATATTAATGATGGTGTCCTATAAGGGTTGGCTGAAAAGTTGATAGGCTGACCAAGATACTCTTATGGAATGCAACCAAATGAGGCTTATTTTTCAGCATAGTCTCCTTTGTGGTCCACACACATCTTCCATTTGTATTGCAGTGCTTGGATCCCATTTATATAAAAAAAAAATCAACAGCTGATAAGAATTTTTCAGCTCCACCTCATTGAATCTTTACATGTGTATATGAAACCAGCTTTGGGATCATGGTCTGTGAAAAGTGAAAATACCCCCAATATATTTAGAATATTAGCCGTATAATCTTTAAACTGAAAGATTCCAAAATAAAAAACAGAAAATACGTTTTGCTCTGACACTGAAAATTCCTGATTCCCTGTTATTGTATAAATGGATCTACAATGTCTGATTTCCATAAAGAAAATAAATTATTTATCACTGTCTGATATGACTGATTGGAAGGGTTTTCTTTCCCTTGCAGAGAGAGCAACTGACATGTCTTGATCAGACAGTAAAAGAGATGATCTCAGGTAAATGAAAAGGAAACATCTGAGTTTGTCAGGTAACCAGATGAAAAATTGACATCTCCAGTGACAGATAATTTAAAAGAAAAAGAAAGAATAGAGCAGTTTTGATTATTGTGGTTATATTACTTGCATAGTTCTCCTCATAAATGAAGAGATTATTTATACATAGATTAACACTTCTTGTCTATAGGCCTGAATGAATAGAAGGAAGAAATGAAGAAAATATGAAATATAAGAAAGCATAGGAATGAAGGAAGGTAGAAAGAATTAGAAGAAAGTATAAAGAAGAATGTCTATTTGACCTATAGATGAGATCCTAACATGTTCTACTACTCTGGGAGTAATTTAAACAAAGAGGTGACTTTACACTCATCAAAGCTTCAGAACTGGAGTCTGATCACCAGATACAATATAGTGTCATACTCTGACCACAGAGGCCAAAGGGTACAATGGCTGAAATGTTGTGACTATGATAAAAACCAAAGTTGCAATCTGATGGTGAGTATCCAGTAGTGCTGGAGCTTTGTGGAAAGCAGAGTACTTCTTCATTGCCATTGCTCCTTGGTTCACTCTGGCCCGGGGTGGTTGCATCTGATAGGGTCCTATCTATGGGTCAAATAGAACTGTTTGACATTTAAACTGAGTGCAAACAAATGGCTTATGCTAAATTGAATTGTTAGAAATAGAACTGTTTGATCATTTAACTGTGTCTGAACAAATGACTGATGATTAATTGTATTGAGTTAGTGATACATAGCAATACTTGGAACCATTTAAATGTGTGAAAACAGAGGAGTAATATTCAATGGAATAATTGGTGTTAAATCGCGATATTTGAAACGATTTAACTGTGTGCATAAAAAAATGAGTTCAGGCTCATTTAAAAATGTTATCAACAAAATGTGTTTACAAATCATATATATTTGATATATATGTATCAAGAGGATTTAGCATTAAGTAACCTACAATGGTTGATGTGCCATAAAACTCGACCAAACCAAAATTAGGACGCTTGTCCAAGTACATTGATATACAATAATTATTAATCGTTATATATGAAATTCAAATTTAAATTTCTCTTTCAATTTTTACTTATTTTAAGGTTATTTGGGATTTCATGAAAACTATAACAGATACAGGGAGGACAGTGAAATTGTAGGATAGAGTAGGTTTTCAGCTACATAACACTTTTTCTCTATGATCAATACTGTTGGTTATGAATTTTCACCTGTGATAAACAAGAGCCTCCATGCTGCACTTGTAAAAGGTTTGTTCTAAAAGTAACATGTCCTATATTATATTGGCCTCCAACATCAGACACAGATGTTGGTTAGGAGGCAGTAGAAGTTGAAATTTATTGGTATTTTTTTAATTCATTTTTATTTTATTTCAATTTTAATTTTCTTTTTTTGCTTTGTTATGATAGGGTATAAATAATTTTAAACAAAACTTTCATGATCAGATTGTAAATAATAATTTAGTTTTATTGTTTAATTGATAAAAATATTCCTTTATTATTATGAAAATCATTAAGTTTTTTAAGGGTATAAATGCTTTTGGGCTTGATGGTAGATATTTTTTGTTTTTAGTATATTTTCTATGATCTTTAACAAAGGCAAATATTACAGATGAAACATTCTGACAAAGAAAGCAAAGATACTAATATCAATACAAGTGCATAAATGGGGAATATATATATATATATATATATATATATATATATATATATATATATATATATATATAAATTAACATCTTATTTCAAAATACTAATAATTTATTTCTTAACTATAATTCTTCTTCTGGGCCTTTTTGCATAGACCTTCACCCTGACTTGGAGGAGGGATCTGTATTGTTAATGGTCGGTTCGGCTTCTGTATCAACTTGTGTGATCTGTGTTTGGGAGACTGGTAAGGAGGGCCAGTTTTCTCCAGTAGGACTAGCGGAAGATGGTTTACCATTGCTATGGTCTGGAACAGCAGACTTAATTTCATTTTTTTTTCTTTCTTTCTTTTTTTTTCTTTTTTCAGTCACTAGTTTTGGAAATAAATCACTTAATGTCACTTCCCCCCCTCCATGGTTGTACCTACATCCATAGAGGGTTAGGCAGCTTATTCAAACAGACAACAAAACAATATATGAACAAATGGACATGATTAGGACACCACAAAACTGTAATAAATAAACAGCAAACGCAAAAAAGGTGTCATGTATCTTCAAGAGCAAAATGACCACTCCACTGGGAGGGGGTTCTTTCATTTTATTCCCCCCCCCTCACATATGTAAATGTGATAGACAAAAAGAGTGGTGTTGAGGAGAAATTAAATTTTCTGGATGTTGGTTTGACGACCACCTCCTGAATTCCATCTGGGCAAGTATAAAAAGGCACCTGCTGATCTTTCCAACTGATAAAGCAATCAGTGATTGATGAAGGAGAGTGACGAGACATGTAAGAGTCTAGGAAGAGAAGGCCAGAGAAAAATGGCAGGAGGCGGTGGAAAGAAAGCAGCCAGAGGAAGGAAAAGTGAAAAAAACACATACATACATACATACATACATACATATAGTGTGTGTGTATATATATATATATATATATATATATATATATAATATGATGAATTTTAGATTGTCAATCACAAATGATGTAAGCAATAATATGAGTCCCATATTTTGATTTAGTTAGTTATAAATAAAAATGTATTTGCCTTTTTTTTTGTAATTCATCTGGTATGTTTGTTAACAAATTGATACAAAATAATTCTTGAGTTTTTACTCTGTGTATTATATTCTTTCTTATATAAAAGAACTCAGATATATACCCTAGTCTGCCCTGCTATTTACCTCTAGCTTGAGAGAAAATAGATGGATTCATGTCCTTCCCATGGGCATTAGAATGAAATGCAAACAGCTTCTTCCAGAATTTGAACTCAGGTTGTTGATTCTAATTCCTAGAATGATAACTATTACAATAAGTGGACCTCCCAGCCAAGAGTTTATTAGCAGTTTAATTTTTGGTGCAGTCAGGTGTAACATTATGAGCATGGTCAGATAGTAAGAGATTTGGCTAAAGGGTTCTAAGTCTCTCAGCTGCAAAGAAGCATTCAAGACTCAAAGAAGAAATCACATAATCATAATCAGCAATGGTGGGAAGGTTTCTGTTGTATTGTGGCTAATGTGCTGGACTCTGACTCTTGTAATAAGCAAGTTTGAACTAAAGTTGTGCTATTATGTTCATTTTCAGATAAATGACCTAAGGAAAGGTATTAATCCCCTTATTACCCCCAGCAATGGATTAAATAGTACCACTACTCTTCTTTTATAAGGGTGGCTCTGGTATTAGATAACCCATGAAGGTTGATATACCATTAATAAGAAACCAAACTTTAATCAGCAATTTCCTGAGGACTGTTGTGTGGCCCTTGATCAAGATAGTAACTATTATTGTCAACAATGCTACAATACCCATGTGGATATGTATACAGAGATAGAACTGGTTTTTTGAGAAGTATCATCATGATATTGTGCTGACAACACAGATTTCCCTGACTCTCTGTCTCTCCATCTGTCCCTAGCATCCGTAGCTCCCCATTAGGTGCCCCAAACTATGTCGTCAAGTGTCAGTACTGAGTTGTTTCTATTGGTCAGCTGACACTGGTGCATCCATCTGTAGGCGTCCATTGAAAAATGTTGCTTCTCTGGCCATATCTGGCATATGTTGTTTTTGAGATAGGAGGTAAGTGGCCGTACAGTTGCTTCCAGGATTCGTTTAAAACAGCACATAACATTCTCATGTAACTTTTTCTCCATGTGTTTTATTAGCGTCTATGTATTGCATCCATACAGTACTATAAACATAGCCACAGCTTTGTCCCGTTTTATTTTATTGAGTCTGTCAAACTATGATTGATAACCTGTTGAGCAGTCCACGCCTTCACTAGGCAAATGTTGACATCACTTTCAGTAGATGAGATATTGCTGCCACACCATGGGAACTTGTCAACTATTTTTAGAGGCCTGCCAATTAAAGTGGAGATGCCTCCTCCTTCTCCTCATTTAAAACACATGAAGTCTGTTTTATTTTTGTTCATATGGAGGCCAATGGCTCCTGCTGCTGGCTCCAGGCTATGTAGCTGGGATTTGGTTTGGGCTGGTGTATTTGCACAAAGTGCTAGATTGTTTGTGTCTGTTATATTTACTGCAGGATATCATCTGCTTCTTGCCTCTTTTTTTTTTTTTTTTTAGTGTAAAGCAATTTTCTTTTATTAGATATATTGATGTTCAAAGTATCTAGTCTAGGCACATTACTAATAAATATGGTGCTAATATATCTCCTAACAAAAGTCTAGTGACCATGTCAAAGAAGTTGGTGTCACCATCAGAAAAATAAACCATTGCTTTTGTGTTTTTTTATAAAGCATCATTCTAGCTGCAACAGTTTTTTTTAGAGAGACCATATGCTTGTAGCATTTGCTTCATCTTCCTTCTCTGTATGGAATCAAATGCTTTCAAGAAATATAAAAAAAGTAAAGTTGGCAACCGTATTTGAGGACGACCAAAAGGCTCCCTTTTCAATAGCTACTACACTGAGGTGTAGGGGAAGGTGCTACTCCTTTCCCTGGATTGCTTCACTTTACCCTTGATACATACATTACATTATATTGCTGAGGGTTAAGCAAGGAGGTATCAAGTA
Source organism: Sepioteuthis lessoniana (assembly GCA_963585895.1). Classification (NCBI taxonomy): domain Eukaryota; kingdom Metazoa; phylum Mollusca; class Cephalopoda; order Myopsida; family Loliginidae; genus Sepioteuthis; species Sepioteuthis lessoniana. The sequence goes on from CAUZXS010004466.1 coordinate 32,682, forward strand.
CCATTTTTAAAGTCTTTGGTATGACGCGACCTGGGATTGAAACCAGGTCTCCCAGACCATTAGTGAATATTTCTTATTGAACATTTTACTGTCAAATGAATATTTTTTTGGTATTAATTATTACCAAACTCTATAGCCTATAAATTTCCTGAACTGAATGTAACAACTTTTATGGGATTAAAGGAGCATTTTATTAAGAAATTACAGCAACTGTTGTATATCAATTATCTTTCGGCACAAATAATTTTTCTTACTAAAAATTGGCTACCAAGTGGGGAAAAAAAGCTTTTTAGTAAAAAGTAAGAAGTTAGTATTTTATTCAACTTGCAGCATAAAAGTTGATTTTTTTAAGCTTCAATAATTCTGAAGTCGACTAATACAGCTGGGCTAAAATACAAACAACAGAGGGGTCAACCAGTGGAACAGTGCTCTGAAGAATCAATAAACCCCATTTACTTTAACACCAGCAGACTGCCACAAACATTTTCAACTTAAACTCATGTTTAGTGAACTTATTTAATAAATCAACGCAGATTAATGTAAAATAAAAGAGAGGATTCCTCATTGTGTGGACTGTGACATCATAGTGAGTACAAACTCTAGTTGCTCTATTAAATTCATTTTTGGACAAATACTCTTGGGAAAAGTATAAATCCCCTTATTCTCCCAAGCAAAGGGTTAAATAATATCACTACTGTTCTTCTACAAGGATGGTTTTGGCATTAAATAACCAACAAAGGTTGATATGCCATTAAACAAAGAAACCAAACCAAACCAGAAAATATTAAAGCTGTAATAGAAATTAAGTATTATATTAATGCTATATCAGATGCTGTTTCCAACTGCTGATGCACTGACTGTAAATACTAACTGGAATGCTATATCACCTAGACAGCCAGTCAGATAACTAGAGAAAGGTATCCCACTGTCTTGATGCAAGTAGTTTGGCCTTATATGATTTTGCTACAGGTTATCATATCCTGTCCTCATTTAGGTCTCTAGGGTAAGTTTTTGCTTACCAGTAGCCTATTGTCTATTAGAGGTTGGCCTATACAAGAAGTATACATCTTATCTAGAATTTTGCCCAGTCAGCTGAAGCTGTAGAATACACTGACTGCTTCTCTGCAGTGGGTTAAGAACCCTTCTATGAGTGTCCTGGATACAACACTAAACAATCTGATGGTGAGGTTCCAGTGATGCTAGGGCTTTGAGGAATGTGGACCACCACTTTATTGCCATTGCTCTCAGGTCCACTCTGGCCCGGAATGGTAGCACCTGATAGGGTTCTATCTATGGTTCAAATAGAACTAAACTGCATACTTATGCTAAACTGGATTGTGAATTAGAACTGTTTGACTAAACTGAATAGCTTGAAATAGAAATTGACAATTAAACTGTGTATTTATGCTAAACTGAATTGTTTTTGACATTGAAACTGTACTTATACTAAATTGAATTGTTTAGTATAGAATTTTTTGGATATTTAACTGTGTGTAAACAAAATCTATACTTATACTAAACTGAATTAGCTGAATGAGAACTGTTTGAATAAACTGAATAGCTTGAAATAGAAATTTTTTGATAATTAAGCTGTATACTCATGCTAAACTGAATTGTTTGAAATAGAACTGATTATTTGTATAAAAATGGATTTGGCATTAAATAACCTACAAAGGTTGATATGCCATAAAACCTAACTAACCAACCTAACCTAGAATTTTGAGCTAAAAATCCTTAGGTCAACTTCATCATCATGTCGTGCTGGTAGCACGGATATCCCTGACCCTCTCTCGCCACTTTTCCCTATCGTTCATCGCCTCAGGCAGGTTTTCTGGACAACATCCTGTATCCTCACATAGTTGCTGAATGTATGTTCGTGCTGGTCGTCCTGCTTTTGCACGGCCATATGTGGGGGTCCATAAGAGTACATCACTGCTTCTCCAGCAGTGTCCTGCATGTCTGGTTCGTCTAACTTGAATAGTTTTCGTGATAGGAGGCAGGTGGCCGTACAGTTGGTGTCTCGTGGGGTGTTGCCGCCAGGACTTGTTCAAGATTGCTTGCAGCATTCTTGTGTAATTGCCGTCTAGCTTCTTCTCCAGCCGTTTTGTTAGAGTCCATGTAGTGCATCCATATAGCAGTATCGATGCGACCGCTGCCTGGAAGAAACTGTGTTTCATTTTATCGGTTAGGTCTGATTTCCATATAATCGATAGCCTATTGATAGCTGTCCATGCTTTCGTTAACCTCGTGTCGATGTCCTTTTCTGTTGATGCGACGCTGCTTCCTAGGTAAGTGAATTTGTCTACTAGTTTAAGAGGGGTTCCGTCTAGAGTGGAGATGTACAAAAGTGGATGTATGTGGCATAATGGTCATCATCATATGAAATGGAATTAGTGACCTGAGTTCAAATGCTGAATGAGAGTGTTAATATTTCATTTTGTGTTAATGCCTTTGGTAAAGGCATGAATCCATCTGTTCTTCCCCTAACAATGGGTAAATAGTAAAACAGATTGGGTTCTTTAGCTTTACTTAGGCAGCCAGTCTAGAAGAAGGAAAACTCTGAATTCAAACTAGCTTTACTCTACTTAAAAATGGACCTTCTATCACACTCTGTTCATGGGGCAGGGGTTGGGTAAATACATATTATGTATACACACTTTTTCATTGAAAAAAACTTTGTAAGCACTTAATGTTGTTGAAATATTATTGTGTTATTAAAATAATATTAAGGCAAAGTAACTATTGACTGATCCTGTATGCAGTTGGGAGATTAGATAAGTTTCAGATCTAATCAAATAATCAGTGTAAATTAAAAGAAGTAAATTTTAGGTTCAGATTCTGGAAACTAAAGAATTTACGCCACACAATTGTTTTATTCTTTGTATCTTTTATAGTTTCCATGGGGATAGATAGAAGCATTACTTTCAGAACACCCTTTGTTAGTGTTTAAAAGGTAGGATTTTTATCTGAAATTTGAGTAATTTGTAGGTTGTAAATTTGAGATGAAGTAAAGAATTTTTATCAGTGGTCAGGAATGAATTCATGTCTCAGGAATGATGAAAAAAAAAATGAAAAGGGAGAGAAAAAGAGAATAATAGAAAAAAAAAGAAAAAGAAGAATAGTAATAGAAGGAAAAAGAAGAGGAAGAAGAAAAGTAAGAAGGGAGAAAAGAAGAGAATGAAAAAGAAGAAAAAGAGTATTGTAATAATAGTGGAAAAGAGGAGAATGTTGGGGATAGAGTAAAGCAGTATTGTTGTTAGACAGGAAAAAAGACAAGGAACAACAAATGGAAGAAAAAGATTAGTGGTAGTGCTGTTGATAAAAGAAAACCATATTTACAATTATATGATCCAATCAATGATGGTATGTGACTTTCATTACCTCACTCAAAGTAAAGATAGAATTGATGATGCAATATCGCAAGTGCTGCCAAATATAAGTTAAAAAAAACAAAAAAACTATCAAAAGTATACAACACTATTTATTTCTATCAATGCATTAGTATCATAATAACGATCTACCTATGAATATAAAATGTGTGTTATTGTGAAAAGAGGGAATGTTACGCAATTACCCATATATAATCATACTCTACAGTTCTTGAGAAAAATTTAATTTTTTTTTAAATCAAAGGTACCAGGATTTTATCATTTCTCATCATCAAATCATGCCGACAGCATGGATTCCTTTGACTCTTTCTAATCATCCATCCCTATCAGCCATCACTCTTGGTTAGTACTCTCAATTAGTTCTCAAACTATCTGATGTGATGTACCAACAGGATATTTTCCCAATGTGCCAAAGACCAGTACTGTATTTGTGCCATATTATTTGTTATAATATGAAACTACCAAATGGTACCCTGTGTCTGCACCGAGCTGATGGATGTAAGTTTTTACTGGTTGTCCAACACTGCCCTCTCTGCGTGTAGGAGTCTATAAGAGAATGTTGCTTATGAGTTTGTCCTTACTTCACCACCAATGCATGTCTTGCTTGCCTTTCTTGGATAGTTTGTGAGATGGGAAGTAAATGGCTGTACAACTATTATTTTGTAAGGAGCTACTTCCAGGATTTGTTCAAAAGAGAATCCAGCATCATTGTATAGTTCCTATCTAGCTTTTTCTCCAAACGTTTTGTTAGTCTTCAAGTGGTGCAACCGTACAATAATATGGGCATTTCTACAACTTGAAAGAACTCCCATTTTATCAGAGAGATCACATAGGGTTGATAATCTGTCAATTGCAGTCAATTCTTTACTTATGCATATGTTGACATTATTTTCAGTAGATGAGATATTGCTACCAAGGTATACTGGTCTATTAATATCAGAGACTTGCCATCCAATGAGATGGGACCATCTTTATTAAAACACATGAATTATGTTTTATCTGAGTTCATGCAGAGACTGATGGCTTTTGTTGCCTGCTCCAGGCTATGAAACAGAGATTTGGCTTGAGCAGATGTATTTGCAAGAGGCATGAGATCATCTGTGTGTTGTATTGCCACATACATATACATAATACATACGGAAACATAGTCAACAATAATGACGAACTTCAATGAATGAATGAACACACTTCTTTTTAAAAATATACCTCTCACTTTATTCTCGAAAGGGGATGTTTCTTGTGTGTGAGAGGTGAGTTGGAGACGGGAACAGACTGCTACATATTGACTCCAAGTTCTTCTGACCATAGCAGCACTTCTTTTGCGTTCTGGCTGGGCTGCTCAACTGTGGGTCACTGAGGGCCCAAAGCCCTCTGTCTGTCGCTGGTTTTCACACAGGCATCTTTGTCTTCAACTGACTCCAACTCCAAATGGAACTGACTCAAGCCGTCTGTGGCACCTGGTTATATAATTGTCTCATGCCCACCTGCTTCCTGTGGGTGTACGCATCTGCCACCACCACCGAATTCAACCACGTCCACAGGTCAAGGTGATATTCCGATATCTTCGACCGGATGCACCTGTTTTGCTGTTCTTCCACTTATTTACACAGGTGCATCTCTTGGTTGACAGCTTGGTCGAGGGCCAATATGTTACATGTGGTATATCTTCCACTTCTTCTTTTTTTTTTAGTATGAAACTATCTTCTTTTATTAGATTTTAAATATTTATAGTACATAATCTAGGTAGATTATGAATAAAAATGGTGCCAGTGTATCATCTCTTTGCAAGATTCCTGCAACAATGTTAAAGAAATCTGTGTCATGTGACTGAACCATAGTGTTTTGTAGTTTCTTGAATTTTTTACACACATATGATATCCTAATATGAATAAATTGCAAACATATCTGACTTACTGGTAGGACCCTAACAAGTACTACTATTCTGTGTTAGAGTGGACCTGGGAGTAATAGCCATGAAAGGGTACTCAGTATTCTCCACATCTCCCAAACTGGAGCCTCATCATTATATAGGGTTTAGTTTCATACACAGGCCAACCCCTTTTCAAGGGGATTTTACTCTTCTGCAGAGGATACAGTCAGCATATTCAAAGCCTCAACTGAGAAGGGCTGTTTGTATTATGAGATTATATACAGGTTGTTACAGAAAAACTGATATTATTTCTTTATCTAATAATTTGATTGTATTGTTAAATACCTTATATATATATATATATATATATATATATATATATATATATATATATATATATATATATATATATATATTTAGGCAGCATTTCTTTGTTAATGCAAATTTCATTAAACATTATAGACATTTTATGCCTACATATTTTCTTTTGGATCCATTCGAATTCCCGTATTACTTTTATCGTATTCGGGGGGAATTGATTTAGGTATTGTCCATAGTTGTATGTATCCCTAGTACTTTTGAACATCAAAATAATAAACAAAAACTTCAGATTCTCGAAGCACTATATATTAGAAACCTGCAACCAGCACTTAACAGAATTAATTTTCAAACCAGTGCTAACGTACTTAAATGTCTTTAGCTACTGGCACTATTTACAGAATTACATTTAAAAGCAAGCGCCATAATCTCCAACAGCAAAGACGTCCTTACACAGTAGTAATTTGCTAAAACAAAAGTTACATCACTTTTGTAACAGATTCTCCCCTGATGATGGCCCAAAGTCGGGCAGAAAGTACTAGGGATACATACAACTATGGACAATACCTAAATCTATTCCCCCCGAATACGATAAAAGTAATACGGGAATTCGAACGGATCCAAAAGAAAATATGTAGGCATAAAATGTCTATTATGTTTAATGAAATTTGCATATATATATATATATATATATATATATATACACAAGAGTTGTTCAAAAAGTTGTCTCTCCCAGATTTTAGATTTGCCTCACATTTCTTACTTTTGTGTAGGCCTCACCTGCACAAAAATTAAGACAGAAATCTGAATCAGTTTTTCTTGGTTTATAAGAAGTGGTAATGTCTTGCCTCAAGAAAAATATTTAGCTATAACTATGCTTTCTGGGTGAGGCTTAGAACTTTTTGAACAACCCTCTGTGTATGTGTGTGTGTGTATATATATATATATATATATATATATATATATATATATATATATATAATCAAGTTAATGAGTCTCTATTATCATCTGTCCTTGTCATCCAACATTCCTGGCAGGTCTTACTACATCCAGTGTCTGCACTCAGCTAATGTAAGTCTTTGTTGGTTGGCCAACATTAGTGCATCCATGTGTAGGAGTCCATAGATAAACATTACTTATGAGTTTGTCCTTACTTCTCCAGCAGTGTCCCTGTATGTCTTGTTCATCTTACTTGGATAGTTCGTGTGATGAGTGGTAAGTGGCCATATAGCTGCTGTTTTGTGGGATTTGTTTAATTCTCATCTAGCTTTTTCTTCACGCATTTTCTTAGCATCCATTTGGTGCATCTATACAGTAGTATTAACACAGCCACAGCTTTGAAGAAGTCCCATTTTATTTTATCAAGAGATCAGATTTCCATATGATCAATAACCTGTCAATAGCATTCCATGCTTTCACTAAGCCTATGTTGACATTACTTTCAGTAATGTCAACCTAAAGTGTGCTCATATAATTCTGTATATATGTGTGATATCAGATTAATAAATAGTTTTTAAATCTACTAACATTTCTTAATTATTTCCTTCACACTTTATAAAATAAAGACATATTTTTTTCTTGTTTGTCCTCTGAATTATGGCTCAAGTTTTGGAAATGTACATCATCAGATAAATGTAGACAGACCTACACAAATACACACACACACGCTTGTACATTGAGGTGTATGTATGTATGTATTGATGTATAGGAATTAATAGAAAACACATCTAAGGCTGTGAATGCCTGAAAACAAAAGAACTTGAGCTGTGATAAAACATTGATTATTTCAGCAATGATGTACTTGTGCTCTCATCTGGCATGTGTGGGCTCCATTAGCTTTTCTTGCCTCCAGTTAAAAACGTGGAAACACAACATGTTGACAAATACATTCTTTTCTCGATGATTGTCGACAGATTCACTGTAAAGTAGACATATTGATTTCCCCTGTACTTTGCGGCTTCTTTTTCGTCCAGGCTGCCATGACTCAAAACTCATAGTACCATATCCATGTACCCAAGTACATTTTAATGTCTCTTACTAATAGAAATTTGTACCTCATGGCTATCACAGATTTTATAAGGATGAGTCAGAAGTTTTGCTATATTTATGTAACACAAAGCACAATTTGACTGATTCAGATGCTTTTTGCCAAGGTTGTGAAGGTGATAAATTATACTGGGTTGTGAGATGTGTCTAATACTCCCTGAGTACTACTCCTCCCCAAATTTGCTTCTATAGCAGTGGAGCATGGCTTTAGAATCCATACTTTTAGGCCTACCTGATCTTGCTTAATCATCAAAGTTCTTGCAAGTGAATCTTCCTTAAACCTTCTGGTTACTGTACTGTGATCAACTGTATCTTCACTTAACAAATATTTTTTGTTGCTTCTGTGCAGAATTGTTAAGCTTAAGTTAACTTAGAAGACTGTTGTACATTCATCTGTGCTTCTTGGAAATTACTCATAGAGTGGAGCAATGCACAACATGTTAGCACACCAACTACCTCGATACTATCAACCAGAGTGGGTACCTTTCACGGCTCGAACTGCTTCAGTCACCTGCAAACTAGCACAAATGAAAACATTGCAAAACTTTTGACTCAACCTGTTAATATATTACTTTTGGTTCATCCTGTAATTTTACTGGGTTTTATCATGGCACATTCGATAGTGAAAGGTTGAATACCGTAATTATTTGTTTGCCCTGTCGGCTGGGGCTGTAGAATACACCGACTGCATCTCTGCAGGGAGGTGGAGAAATACACCCTCTTCTGAGTGTCCTGGGTATAGCTCTAAATAATCTGATGGTGAGGTTCCAGTAATGCTGGAGCTTTGGGGAATGCGGAGTACCTGGTCATTACCACCACTCCCAGGTCCACTCTGGATCAGAGTGAGAACACCTGATAAGGTCCTATTTATGAGTCAAATAGAACTAAACTGTGTACTTGTACAAAACTGAATTGCTTGAAATGGAACTGTTTTTGTATGTTAAACTGAATTATTTGAAATAGAACAGTTTCTGATATTGAAACTGTGCTTATGCTAAACTGAATTGTTTGAAATAGAACTCTTTGGCTAAACTGAATAGCTTGAAATAGAAATGTTTTTGACAAACTGTGTACTTATACTTGACTGAATTGTTTGAAACAGAACTGTTTATTTGTATAAAAATGGATTTAGCATTAAATTACATACAATAGTTGATATACCATCAAACCCAAATAAACAAGCATAATTATTTGTGTATAAAATGCACTATTTTCCCGGTTTTTTTCTACCCAATGGTTTACCCAGTTGGCTGGGGCTGTAAGAATACATCGACTGCACCTCTGCAGAGGAGTAAGTGTCTTGGGTATGACACTAAACAATCTGATGGTGAGGCTCCAGTAATGCTGGAGCTTAGGGGAATGCGGAGCACCCCTTCATTGCCATTGCTCCCAGGTCCACTCTGGTTCGGAATGGTAGCACTTGATAGGGCCCTATCTATGGGTTAAATAGAACTAAACTGCATACTTATGCTAAACTGAATTGTTTGAATTAGAACTGTTTGACTAAACTGAATAGCTTGAAATAAAAATTGACAATTAAACTATGTACTTATGCTAAACTGAATTGTTTGAAATGGAACTGTTTGATAAACTGAATTAGCTGAAATAGAAGTGTTTTTGACAATTTAACTCTGTACTTATACTAAACTGAATTGTTTGGAATAGAACAGTTTATTTGTATAAAAATGGATTTGGCATTAAATAACCTACAAAGGTTGATAAGCCATAAAACTCCACCAACCAACCAACCAACCAACCAACCAATCCAGTGGTATAAAACTACCATTAGTACATATGACTCTACTTGCTACCATCTCCAGCCAGGCCTGGATCCAACTGTTTGACTTTTTGATTTCACCTCCAAATGAATTGGTGGTGGTCTTGCCTGTTTATGGGGTTCTGTGCGAGAAACAAGGACAAACTCATGAGTGACATTCCCCAATGGACTCCTTCACATGGATATGCTGGTGTTGGCCGACCACCAAGAACTTACCTTCAACAGTTCTGAGTGGATGCAAGATGTAGTTTGGAAGACCTGTCTAAAGCAATGGATGATAGGGACAAATGGAGAAAGAGAGAAAGAGAGTCGGAGAAATCCATGCTAGCTTGATGATGATTTTATTCAAGAAATATATAATTAACTTTTTTTCCAACCACATTTGGGATAGGATGACCAAAAGCAAATTATATATTTAGTCCAAACTAATGTATTTCATGCTGTTAGAGAGAAACATTCACTGGAATGTGTATTTATATTTTTGTTTCTCCTAAGGTGAGCTTATTTTTGTTGCAAGCTTATTACATTTTTGTCTTAACACGTCCATGCATTTGTCCTGAATACTGTGTAAATTTAGTCTCTCAAAACATAATATAAACTATATAGATTCTTATTTTTAATCAGTATGAACCTATAAAAAGTTGAACAAATTCTAAATTTAGGTTAAATTTAGTTGCTACAAATTCTAAAAAGTCAGTGTGTATTATTCACGAGAATGTTTTTCCCAGAATTTCAAAGTTAGGCTTGCATGTTATTTGTAAATTTGTGTTATGCACAAGTAGTAGTAGTTGGCGACCATAGTCGAGGGTAACCAGAAGGCTCCCTTTTCGATAGCTACTACACCAAGATGTAGGGGAGGGCGCTACTCCTTCCCTGGATGGCTCTACTTTACCCTTGATCCGCACCTTATAATGCTGAGTGTTAAGCAAGGAGGCATCAAGTACCATTTTTTGAGTCTTTGGTATGACTCGACCTGGGATTGAACCCAGGTCTCCCGGGCCATTAGCGAACACTCTAACCGCTAGGCCAGAGATTGATAAATATGAACAGAATGATAGATAAGTGGATAGATATGAACACAGTGAGATATATGAATAGAGATAAGATAGATACAAACTGACTGAGATAGATAAAAGAAATAGATTGATAAATATGAATTGAGAAAATATAGACAGAGATAGTAAAGTAGATAGTCACTGAATACAACATACAGTTGAAGAAGAACTGGAATGATGTGATACAAACAACAAAAATTAAGATACTAGTTTAAATAATTCTCTGAATTAGGTAAAGCTTCTATTTTAAAATTTCAGAAAACTATTTGGTTGAATATGTTATTATCTCAATTGAAATCATGTTCTACTCTTCTTTGTGTTCAAGATGTGCATATGTGTACATATGCCTTTTAAAAAAAAATTTTTAAAGTAAATACTTGTATAAAACTGTACAAGTTGTAGAATGACTTTGAAAATGATGAAGATTCTGACACTTCCTGAAGGCACTTCATTATCAGACTCTTCAGATATTTAAAATTCTTTAGAAATTGATTTCTAGTTCATTCTTGATGGCAATTGGTAAAGAAGAATAATATGATGGAAGGGAAGAAATAAATAGATTTAAAGAAAAGAAAGAAAGAATAGAAAAAGATTAAGGGAAATAATTGTTGAAGAGAAAGGAAAGAAGAAAGTCAATGGTAAAGAAAAAGGAAAGAAAAGATTGTTGGGGAGAAGAACTGCAGTGGGGGTGGTCTTAAAAGAAGAAGAATGTTCTTAGTGAATTAGATAAGATAAAAGAGAAAAATTGTGGTGGTGGTGGTGGTGATGATAATCAAGGAGAAAAATGAAGGTGGTAATTGTAAGTAAAAAGATGGGGCCGAGAGTCCGGTGGTGACAGTGAAAGAAAAGATAAAGAAAAGAGTGATGGTGGTTATAAAAGAGGAATGGTGGTTGTGGTTAAAGAAAAGATAGAAAAGAATAGTGAGGGAAGAACAGAGAAAGAGTGGTGGTTAGAGGAGAGCAGAATGGTAGTTATAGTAAAAATAGGAGGGAGAAATGGATTGCAATTAAACATCTGCTGAAGAAGACTCTTACTCTTAAATATTTCTAAATTGCAGAAATCTTCAGAAATACTGAACAGATTCTTGTAATTTAAGTAATTTATTAGAATTCAAATATTTTTTGTCAAAATTCCTTTCTTTTCTTTCTTCTTTTTCAATTGAAACCTGTTTGTTTAGTAAAAATGAAAGCAAAAAGTAAAGTTTTTATGCTGAGATTAAAAAAAAAATATATTATAATATTTTTTTGAAGTGTCTATTAAATCATTTCTTTCTATTTTCATTATCTTGACAAACACTTGATGAGGGTTTTCAGTATGAGAACTTTTGAATTCTATTATCAAAAAGTGCTTAGGAAATGGATAAGTAGTATGGCAGACTGGGCTCTTTGCCCTTAGTAAGGCAACAAGTCTAGGAGAAGGAAAAACTCTGAATTCAAAACCTGACGAATATTGTTTGGAGAATCTGTTGCATTCTGATGCTGCATTATATTTTTATCAACTAATATGTTTTCAACAGTGAACGTTTGTGTACGATCAGCCAGACTTTTTGGATGAGCTGATAACAGAAGAATGGTATCAGATTCTTTGAACCACTTCTCAGGTTTTGAATCAAGAGTTTTTCCTTCTCCCTAGACTGGTTGCTTTATCAAATCTAAAAAGCCCAATCTGCCCAACCATTTTCACTATAGCTTGGAGGAAAAAAGAAAAATTTGTCTTTCCCAAGCGCATTAGTGCAAAGCAAAGCATAAACAATCTTATCTAGGATTTTTGAACTGGACTCTTGGAGTCCACTTCCTTATGATGATAATCATTATGCCATGCAGGCTTCTTATGAACCAGTGGCCTTGGGAAAGGCATGAAACCAATTCTTCTGCTAACTATGAGTAAGAATAGCTAGACAGAATGAGATAACTCTAGAATTTTAAACCAGAAATTTCTAAAATATTCCAACATTGTCTTCAACCTCTTTGTTAGCAACACATGTATCCTTCTTTCCCACCCCGTGCCTTTATCTTTTCCTTAGACAAAATCTATAGCATAAAGTGGGGAGACTTACTGCATAGCCAACTGCTCGAATGCATCATCACCACTTCCAGTCACGCTATTGCAATCACTTTCTGTGATACCATTATCTCTCCAGCTATGAGTTAAATAGTTTCACTACTGTTCTTCTACAAGGATGGCTTTGGCATTAAATAACTCACAAAGGTTGATATGCCATTAAACAAAGAACCCAAAACCAAACTCCAGTCATGCTATTAGATTCACTTTTAGACTAATACCCTTGGGAAAGGCATAGACCCTCTTATTCCTCTGACTATTGGTTAAATAGTTTCACTACTGTTCTTCTACAAAGATGGCTTTAGCATTAAATAACCCACAAAAGTTGATATGCCATTAAATAAACAAATGACACCAGACCATCATTACCATGACTCAGGTTCCTGTTTTTAATATCTATAAAAGCAAACTGTTACAATCAGATGATCTAAAATGTTTTTGATAGGAGTACCATTTATACTCTTGTGTCATGTGATTTTCTTAGACCTAAATTGAGATGTTTTGTGACTGGAAATTGTAGGCATACCAGTTGGTTTAGTCCTAGCCTTAGCCAACTATTCATACACACACAGAGTTTATATCTTATGTATGGTGTGGCCTCCTAATGTTAGACTAAAATTTGTTTCTCTGAAAGTCACATCATACATGGGTACTAAAAGTTTAGGAAAATCAAAAGACCTTCTACAACTATCTCAGAATTATCTCCCCTTGAAAGTGTTGTTTAAAATGGCTGACCAGTTGCCAGTTATCTCTTGTCTGCAAAGAGAACATTCACCATTGTGGTTGAAGCAATAAAAGATCTAAGAAATTTAATGAGTGACTGTGTTATTCTTTAGAGAAAATATAATATCTGCTTGAGTGTTGTAAGGCAAAGTAAGATATGATAACTTCAAAGAAAAAGAGTCCTAATGCAGTCACCATTACTCTTTAATTTAAAGTGCTAGGAATGAATGCAAGTGATACTGAATAGATGTTGTTTGATCCTTTATGGAGGTAGTAGAAAGTTGTTTGCAAGAAAATCACTGAATTATTCACAAAAGTAAATGTAATTCGATTTAAAGCTACAATGAGAATAATAATCTCTAAACAATCATTGGTTGAAAATATTTTACAAAAGTTTCATAAAAGTGATATTCAAAAGAGATTTTATAATTCTCTGGACTGATCAAATTTTTGAAGGCATGTTTAATTGAAATCCAGTTACTGAATTAAATTAATGACTCACTTTTCATTATACAAGTGCAATCAAAAAAATATTGAGATTGAATCTTTGAATTTAAAAAATTTAAATGAAGATGTGTGCACAGCTGAACAACTTATATAATAAAGGGATGATATTAAGATGTCTAGATTTCTCTCATGGATGTCTAGACTTCATCTGAGTCAGTACCAATTGGATTAGAAATAAAATTAAGCCAGTTTCAATACTCAATAAATGTTTTTTGCAAAACATAGGATTGTACAAGTGCAGCAATTTCCATATTCACCAGACCTGATGTTTAAACAAGTCAGTGCTAATTTTAAAAAAATTATGAAGCCAGTTTTGATACTTTTGAATAGCAGTTTTTGGTGAAACACAAGATTGTGCAAGTTCAGTGACCTCAATGCAATTTGTTTTCTTATCAGAAATTCATTTTAAAAGGGGACCTGAACACATCAAAAACAGCTTCTCACCATATTAAAAGGAGTTTCAAATCTGTTTCAACCAATAGAAAACTTATTGGAATAAGTCTGGAATAGTTTGGTTTGGCTTATTTGTTTAATAGCATATCAACTCTTTACGGGTTATTTAATGGCAAAAATTTGATTCATTTCTAAAGGGAAAAGTAAGCCTCAACTAAATGACACATCTGAATGACAATTCTCCTGTTATAAAAAGATCAAGAAACATCCAAAAGACCTACCTTAACTCCTGAAATTTGTCAGTATCAAAAAATATGGATTTTTATCTTTTTTAGAAGTGGGTGGGGTCTTATTTACAATGTAAATATTATGTTGAAATGATCTCCAACTTACTGGCATACATGTATATTTATTTACAAAGCTTTGTTTTGATGTGACACAAGGCTGGATGTATGGGGCACCTAGTGAGACTCAAACTCATTAGTGATGGTTTGCTAGTTTTGCTTGCTATCCATTACTTTGCATGAAGTGGTGTCTTGTTTACAAAGTAAATACTATGTTGAAATAATCTCCACCTTTCTGACATGCATGTATACCTGTGATCTTTCCCTTGGTTTTATTTTTATTATTCCCTAAGAGGAGAGGGAGGAAAATCCATAATGGAAGAAAGATTTTAAGACTCAAGTTTTCTATTTCAAAGTTGACATTTTATTTAGAAATAAAGTCAAGGTAAATATATATTTTGGTTACATCCATGTCCGAAAATCAGATCATTTAGAGAAAAATCAATAGTTTTTGTAAATTGACAAATTGCAAGGGTAGAGATAGGTCTTCTGTAAACAATTAAAAAATATTTTTTAAAAAATTTTCTTGATCTTTATTCATATTTTTTTCATAGCCAGGTAGTCATCGTATGTCTAGAAATAAAATATTGATACAGTTCAACAAGAACATAAGTGAAGGATTTTAAAATACCTTATGCTGGGCTAGGAGTGGCTATTGCTCCAATTCATGTGATTGATGAAAGTGAATAAAGAGCCAGACATAATGGTAAGCACTTCTGGTTTCATATCTACTTCAAAGATTTTTACTAAATGGTTTAGAAATCTGTGAGGTTTTTTTGTGAGGGGTGGGTAGTTAAACATGTATAATTTGATAGACTATTGTCTCTGCATTTATTCTTTCAATTGTGCAAGTATCCTGGGTATGACTCTAAACTGCATCTGGTGGTGAGGCTCCAGTTCTGGAGAGTGTGGAGTATCCTTTTGTTGCCATCATTCTCAAGTTCACTCTGACACAGTAGTAGTAGTAGTACCTGTAAGATTTCCATTTATATATTGAAAAGATCTATTTGAAAAGTTTTAGTATTTCATAGAAACCCATGAAACCTTAAACTGTGCAAACAAATGATTATTATTAGATAAGAATACTTGAAACCATTTAAGTGTATGCAAATTATTTGTAAGTGATAGGAATACTTGATATTCTATAATTGTGCAAACATAAATGATTCTAGATAAATAGAAGATATATATCATTTGAGGGAGTCCTTATGGTGTAATGGCTAATGTGCTGAACTGTAGCATTGGATTTATTAACCCAACCCCTCCATGAGCAGGATGCAACTCAAAGTTAATTTCTTTTTAAGCGGAGTTTAACAGGTTTGAATTCAGAGTTTTCCTTTTCCTTGACCAGTTGTCATACCAAGGTTTTAGAGCCTAGTCTGTTCTACTATTTACCATAGCTAGAGGGAGAATAATTTCTCAAGAGTATTAGCATAATTTGAAATTCAAACAGCCTCATCTAGGATTTAAACTTGTCATCAAGTCCATTTCCTATGGCGGTAACCATTACACCATGAATCCCTCTATGGACTGCAACATCATAGTAGGTTCAAACTCTAGTCATGTTTTCATGTTCACTTGGGAAAGGTATGAATCCCTCTATGGACTGCAACATCATAGTTGGTTCAAACTCCAGTCATGTTATTTTGTTCACTTGGGAAAGGTATGAATCCCCTCTCAGCTATGGGTTAAACAGTACCACTACTGTTCTTCACTAAAGATGGCTTTGGCATTAAATAACTCATGAAGGTTGATATACCATTAAACAAAGAAACCAAAACCTAATTTATCATTGTTTTGATATTGAGCTCTGTGTTGTTTTTAGTTTTGTATATAGTTTTTGGCTTTGGTTATGGTGTATATTTATTTACACACACACACACACACACTTATGTCTATATATTAGTAATTAGAATTTTTAAAAAAATGTAATGAAGCATTGAAAATAAAATCATCATAATAAACATTTATAAATGAATCAAATTTCAGCATCAAATAACCCACAAGGAGTTGAGATGTCATCAAATAAATAGACCCAATCAAACAAATCCAAATCCTGCTGTGTACTAAACTGTATTTGTACATGGGTTAATTTTGTGGAAAAAAAAAAGTTACCTCATACATGGCTAAAATTTGGCTTAAGACAAAGTTTTTAAAATGGTAATTATTGACTAAAGGATACTCTTAATTCCTCACTAATGAAATGCTTGGAGGAAAAGCTTGATGCGAACTACTGTAGGATGCTATGTGTTTTGAACAAATCCTGAAAGCAGTACCATACAAAACAGTTATTGTATGGCCATTTATCTCCCATCCTGCTGGGGTGGGGAAGGGCAAACTCAGAAGCAGTGTTAACTGACCAGTAGAAATTCGCATTCATCAGCTCTGTGGGACACTGGATGTCATCTAGAGGACATTGAGAATGATGATGAGAGAGTCAAGGGACTCTGTGCTGTTGGGACAATTTTATGGTGATCTGAGTTGAATTTATATTAATAATCAGGAAGTTTTTTGTTTTTGAAAGATAGTTTTTAAAAAAAAAAAGTAATTATTGATTAAATGATAACCTTTATTTATTCTCTGTTAGTTAAATCTATACCAATAATTGAGAACAGACAAAATTTTAAAAAGGAAAAAAAAATTATTGGCTAAATGATAATTATAACCTTTCCATGTGTTATTTCAATTAAAAAGAAAGTCATTACTTTCTGAAGAAAGGAAAAACCAACAACTCTAGATTCTCAATAAATGTGCCAAGAATTCTTCATGTTGTTGTTAAGAATCACTGGAGAGAACCATTAACAGCACCTGTTCCATTTTCTGGTGTCATAACCAGTATAGGCATGCCCGAGTTATGTCAGAGATTAATCTAGAAGAATTGGTTGCTTGAACCTGTAGAACACTTTACATTTGTCTTGGACTCTGCCTTTTGTAAATGTTATGCTTATCACGATTGGCATTAATGAATGAATTTAAGTCTGTTGAAATATCGGGAGAATGAATCGTTTCAGATTTCTAATAGGAAGAATGGAAAGGAAGAGGATGTTGGAACTATTTATATGGGTTGAAGAATTTGATTGTCCTGAATTTAACAGAATCCTACAGCAACAAGATTCCTAAGTATGGTCTGTCAATGTGATATATACAAATTCATAATTTAGTAAAATTTTACAAAATAATTAAAAAGCTTCAACTTCTCCATTGGTATGATATTAGCTAAATTTGTTTTTACAGACTGTTGCAAATAAATAGATAAAAAGAAAAACAGTGATTTCAAATCCTCTTAGAGGTTGAGTGCTATAGATGTTGAAATATTAAACTTTTAAATGCGAGAGTAGCACCAAATTTGCCAAAACAGATTGTGACAAAAGATCTGGCTGATATTTTAGATGGCCTAAAAATTTATTGTCAGGCCTTGATTTCCAACATTACTTTTGCCTGAGAATGTTTCTCCCTTCACTATTTTTGTGAAGGAATCTTAGTAAAATATTATTACTATCTTACCTGATTCATTGCTAATAGTCAGTGCACAAATTGTGCCCCCCCCCACTTTTTTTTTCATCATTGCACTATAAGCAGGACTGCTTGAACCTTTTTTTTTGAAAGGGTTATTTGTAGGGATGTAAGAAATAATTATCTCTCTTAGATAGTTTGTGTCTGTTAGGAGTTTATAAGGTGTCACATGACAGTCTCAGTTGCAACCTCTTCTTTTGTCTCTGTTCTTTGAACTGTAGAGACATTGTCTCTGACCCTGCCAGGGAATGGCAAAGCCATGTGGCAATATTGCATACACTCACTAAGTAAGCTTTTTTTCCATTTTTGTACCTTTTCCTCATACTGCTTGTCCATGGAACAATATGTGAATATTTTTATCTGCTGTAACTCATTTGTAAACTTTTTTTCATATCACTGGTATTTATATTGTATATATTAAATGTTCATTTATGTGTAAAAGAGTTTATTTTGTCTTTCCTTCTATTGTGTTAGTATATCACTGTTATGCTAATGTTGATCCTTGGAGAGTGGGAATGCAATTAACTATCTTCCTAGCCCAGTTGGTTGGGGCTGTAGAATACACCAACTGCATCTCTGCAGAGGGGTAAGACCCCGCTCCAATGAGTGTCCTGGATATGATACTAAACAATCTGATGGTGAGGCTCCAGTAATGCTGAAGCTTTGGGCAGTGTGGAGTACCCCTTCATTGCCATCGCTCTCAGATCCACTCTGACCTAAAATGGTAGCACCTAATAGGTTCCTATCTATGAGTCAAATTGAACTGTTTGACTTTTAAACTGAGTGCAAACAAATGACTGATGCTAAATTGAATTGTTTGAAATAGAACTATTTGATCATTTAACTGTTTCTAAAGAAATGACTGATGTTTAATTAAACTGTTAGAGATACATAGCAATACTTGGAACCATTTAACTTTGTTGATTTATTGTAAATTAAATTGTTAGAAATAAAACTGTTTGATCATTTAACTGTGTATCTACAAAATGTGTTTACAAATCATATATTTAATATATATGTAAAAATGGGATTTGGCATCAAATAACTAACAATGGTTAACATGCCATAATACCAAACCAAACTAGATATCTTCTCTTCCACAAAGCAAGCCAATAGTAATATTGATGTAGATGATTTTGTTGATAATGATATTGACACCAGAATTAATAAAATTTAGTTTTTTCCTTAACTGATTCAAAGGTAAAGTTTGGATTAATCTTTTATTGCTTACAAAGTTGCAACCATACATGACTTATATAAACCAGATTTTAATATCTTTCAGTTAAAATAAGGATAACAGTAATATATTTCTACTGGAACAATCAAAACAGATATAATTAGGTATTAGGTGGGTTCAAGCAACCAATTATTCTCCATTGATCTTTAACATAAGCATGCCTATATTCTCTATGGCACCAGAAAATGGAACAGGTGCTGTTAATGGTTCTCCCTTGTGATTCTTAACAACAACATGAAGAATTCTTGGCACATTTATTGAAAAACTAAAATAGTTGTTTTTCCTTTTTTCTGAAAGAGGTCTATGCCAGATAAAAGGTCAAGATTATAAGGATATAAAAACACTTCCATAGTACTGAAAAAAATGTACAGTATCACCTATAAATAAATACAACCCTATACAAAAAATGTCAGTGTTTTATTATGTCACATGTAATATTATACAATCAAAACATATATTAAGGTATATTTATTTCCAACCTGGAAGTAACATCCTAAAAAATGCTGACTGTATAGCTATTTAGCGTCCATCTCACAAACCATCCAAGGAAGACAAAGTAGTCATGCTGGAAAAATAAGGATGAACTCATAAGCAACATTCTCATGTGAACTCCTACACATGGACACACCAGTGTTGGCTGACCAACAAAGATTTATGTTCATCAGTTCTGTGCAGACACTGGATACTGTCTAGAGAATCGACAAAGAGTGATGACCAATAGGGACAGATGGTGAGAGAAAGCCAAAGGAATCTATGCTGTTATCAGGGCTCCAAACTTTTTTCACCACTGTCATGGAACTTTCCCTAAAAACTGTCTTGAAATCAAAATATCTTTTTAATTTTTTATTCTAGAATAATTTGTAGCATTAAAAAAAAACAGTATTAGAACATTTAGGAAATAAATATTTATTTTGGTCTATTTAGTCTTGAAATTGTTGTCCCCATGTCTTTCACAGATTTGTATAAATTTTAAAAAATTATACCAAAATGATGTAAAGATCCAAAAAAATTTTTATCCTTTAAATTAAAACTAAAAAAATAGACTGTCCAATGGGATGACCCAATGAGGGGGCTCAGTGTATCCAATGAATATGTTGATATCCCTGGGACAACAGGATATTGTTAATCTCAAGCCCTGGTCATGATGATTATCATTGTCATTATTATTATTATTATTTACATGTTTTGTAGGATAAATTTGTCAGAAATGCTGTTTCATTCAGTTTTGTTATTGAGTGGATATATACAGAATTGTCAATATTCACTTTCATTCTTTTCTCGTTAAAGCAGAATGTATTAGAATTTGTTAAAACTTCAGTTCTCAACAAAGTAGAATCCAATCTTTAAGCAAGACCAATTTGACTTCTTTTAATCTATTGGAAAAGAAAAATAATTATTATTCTACGTGTGCACCCATTCAAGTTCACCTGGGGAAAAAATTTCTTGTAATTTTTTTTTCTTGTTTGAATTAATTAGATCCTCAAACTTGCTGCAGTTTTTCATTTTTCAGAATTTTTTAAAAAGATTTTTAGAGGGTTTACTTCCACATTCTAACTGAATTTAAAATGATCACCCATTTCTGGAACAAATATTAAAAATAAGGCTCCTCCACCCAAGTAAAAAAAATGATAATAATAATTCAACTTGTCTTGTTATTTGTCTTTTCCAACACTGTTTCAGAAATGGGTGATAATTCTAAAAGTGAAAATGAACCCAATCTTCCTTATAAAATAACTTTCTTTTTTTGTTTGAAAAATAAAGAATTGCTGTTTTAAATAGTTCAAATTGCAAAAATAAAAAATGACTAAAAAAATTTTTTTATCTGGTGAGATTGAATGGGTTTATGTGTAGAATTTTACCAAATAATTTACTTCACCATAATACACATAACAATGATTGTAAAAAAAATGTTAAAATGGCCAGATCTAATGAACATGATTGATTCTAAATCAACTCCAATATCATTTTTTTTTATTCTCCTCCAAACAAATCCCAACCTTTCAAAATTATAATACAAAACAAGAATTATTGATGCTTCCATTTTATTACTTTTAAACTGACATATTTCTATTTGATTTTTTTTCTAGATTACTGATAATAAAAAAAATCTGCTTTTCAAAATTTTCCATGTCAAAATCGTTTATTGTCATGTCTTTTTGGTTTTGTGGTAGGACACAGAGCCTTTTTAAGTCAAGTGTGTCATTTGAGTGACAATAAATCAATCAGTTAAGATTATTTTATGCTACTTTGATAGAAGACAGCAAGGAAGATGCCCAACTTTAAGAAAATATTGGAACATCATTTTTTTTCTATTCAGTGCCCTGATTTAGAGTTTTACGCAAAGGCACAAAAATGGAGCCTTCAAATAACTGGAAAAATAAGTGGTAATTCTTTAAATATGTTAGAGTAGAGAGATTACGTGGTGGTTCTCTTAAATAATAAAATGGATATAACCTCCAAAGAGTAGAGTTGCAGTTGTTTCATATATTAGTGATATACTCTTCATCATAAATTTGACTAATTTCATATTTTCTGTCTTATTTCAAATTAATTTTTATTGAAAAATCAATTCTAATGCACTTCTATTGAAAAATTCACTTCTAATGCATTGTTATTGAAAAAATCATTTTCTACGGATTTTTATGGTAAAATCATTCACAGTAATGGTAATTATCATTGGAAATATGGTATCAGTGTATCTCTTTACAAAACTCCAGCGATAATGTTGAAGAAGTCAGTGTTGTTATCAGGTAAGCAAACCATTGCTTTTGTATTTCTATAAAGCATCATTATAGCTGTAACAGTTTCTTTGGTAGGATTATATGCTCATAATATTTGCTCCATTTTCCCTCTTTGTATGAAATCAAATGCCTTGGAGAAATCTACAAACAATAGTGTTGCCATGAGAAAATAAATTTTTTTCCAGATTATTCAGCCCATAATTAAAGGGTGCATATTATATACAAGAACTATATAATTATTTTTTTTCCTAGCCACATGCCTCTCCATATTTGGAATGGGATGATAAAAAGTAAGTTATATCTATAGTCCAAACTCAGAGAAATATCCACTGGAATGTGTGTTTGTTTATAATGTTTCTTTTTACTGTTAGCTTATTTTAGCCACAAGTTTGTTGTATTTTTTGCAGGAACATGTCCATGTGTTTGCATTAAATACTGTGTAATGTTTTTTATTTTAACACAATGTAAACTATAAATTTTTCTTTTTAGTCAATATGAACCTATAAAAAGCTCAACAAATGTTAGTTTTGGTTAAATTTAGCTGCGACAAATTCTAAGAAGTCAGGGCATATTATGCAAGAATTTTTTTCCTTCATAATTTCATAGTCCAAAGTTGGGGTGCATATTAGACACAAATAATTATGGTAAAATATTCATATTAGAATTTAAAATATGTTCAGTTTAATATATAAGAATAAACAATGGTTAATATTAAACTAGGTGTTGCAGAGATTTTGGTGTGAAGAGACTCGATAGATTTTATCTCCGTTACACAGAGGCTTTCCTTTTTAACTGAAAAGCTAAAAGTAGGCAGTAATTAGTTGTACTTGGCCCATACTAATGTATTTGCAGACAATCTGGCTCCAACTACTGCTTCTAAATTTGCCAACCTAACATGGATGAAATTGTGTATAAACATAGTCTGGCTTAAGCTCTATTAATTGTATTTTTTTCAACTCTACTTGAAATGGAAGGTATTTAAATTCTCATTTAAATTAATTTTTAATTCATAAAACTCCAGATTTTCAATGATGAGTTATGAGTATTTCACACAAATCCTCGTCATCAATTTAAAAATTTTTATATTTTCTGGTGCATTTTTATAGTAAAATCATTTGCAATGCATTTTTATAGTAAAAGTGTTTTCAATCAATTTTTATAGGATAATCATTTGTAATGGATTTGTATCTCACAAAATCATTTGAAATGCATTTTTATAGTAAAATTGTTTTCAATCAATTTTTATAGGATAATCATTTGTAATGGATTTGTATCTCACAAAATCATTTGAAATGCATTTTTATAGTAAAATTGTTTTCAATCAATTTTTATAGGATAATCATTTGTAATGGATTTGTATCTCACAAAATCATTTGAAATGCATTTTTGTAGTAAAATCATTTCTAAATAAGTAAAATCATTAGCAATGCATCTCAAATTTTAAGTCATTTAATGACTCATCTAAAACAATGAAAATAAACCTTTATTTGCATTATCCAACAATATTTACTTTCAATAGATGCTCAGTTTGATATACCCAACTTGCTTATGCATATTTATTAGACCCTGTAGAAGTTTTAATATAAAAAATATTTTTGTCCCTCATCCCTCCACGCACAATATACATGTATCTAATGACATCCTGCCTTGATAATTTTCCATTGATCATTTTCTGGGCTCTTATGTGGACCATGGGGCACAGATAACATTGATTTGGTCATAATCATTTTAATTGAATTTTTAATCTATTTACTATATTGGAATTACTTTCTCTTGATTATAAACAAGAATACTTTTTTTTTTCTTTTTAAACTCCTTCGTGCTTCATTGGCTGTACTTTTTAACCAAAAATGCTTTAAAATGTTCTACCCAAACACACACACACACACACACACACACACACACAATCTTGAGAAAGAGAAATACTAGTTCATTGGCTTAGCAGGTAGAATGTTTGCCAATGGCCTGGTAGACCTGGGTTCAATCTCTGGTCAAATCATACCAAAGACTCGAAAAATAGTACTTGATGCCTTCTTGCTTAACATTCAGCATTATAAGGTATGGATCAAGGGTAAAGGGGAGCAATCCAGGGAGTAGCATACTCCCCTACATCTTAGTGTAGTAAGCTATTGAAAACAGAACCTTCAGGTTGCTTTTGACAAGGTTGGCCAACTTATATACACATTTTGCTGAAATAAACCCCAAAATAAAACAGCACCTGTGCAGCCAAGAAAACCTTCATCAGATGATACTTTTTTTGGCTAGAACATCATTACAACTAACCCAGAGTACTCCAACTCAGTACTTTACAAGCCTTGTTGGCTCAGGCTGTAGAATATGCCAACTGCACATCTGCAGAGGAGTAAAAACTCTCCCAAGTGTCCTGGATAGGACACTAAACTGTATCTGAAGATGAGGTTCCAATACTAGTGACCTAGAGAATGTGAAATAACTCTGCATTGCCATTACTTCCAGTTCCACTCTGATGCTGAGTGATTGTATCCATTAGATCCCATCTATGAGTCAAATTGATCTGTTTAGAAATATTCATTTTCAATAGGAATACTTGATACCATATAACTGTAAATTATTTGTATTAAGAATAGTTATTAGAAGCTAGAATAGTTTACTATGGATTATTTTATTAGTTACTTGAAACCATATTACTGTGTGCAAACAAATGACTATTATTAAATATGAATAATTACTTGAAACCATATAATTATTAGTAATAGATGGGAATACTCTAAACTATACAACTGTAGGCAAATTATTTCTGATAGGAACACTTGACATATAACTGTGTAAAAACCTTAAGAAATAACAGCACAAAAAAGTGTGTGTATATATATATATATATATATATATATATATATATATATATATATATATATATATAATGAATGTTATTCCCCAATCTCTAAGCATAAAATAAACCTAGATAAATTGACATGTCATTAAAATTAATCTTTTGTGCCACTCCAATGATCTTTTCATTTAAACATGTTTAATCTCTGCATTTTTTTCTATTCTTGCTTAAAAGTTTAATTTACATTCTGACATTTGTATTTCCTTGTGTATGAATAAAATACTTTTATTCTTTACTTAAATGTTAAACACCAAATTAATCATAATTATGAATAACCTCAATTAATTAAATCCTTAGCTCCATTTTTTCCCTAAACCAGTCATGGCCAAACTGTAGCCAGTGGGTCTTTCTGAATGATTTACCTAATTTCACAAGGAAAATAACATTCATCAAAATATGCACCTGTGATTTAAACAAAAATAGGTTTAATAAAATTTTGATTCACAGATTATGGAAATATTCAATTTTTCGTTGATACACAAATCATATTCATATTAAATACATTGATTTTTTTTTTTTTTTGATTATTCATTTTTTTTTTCCTTTTAATCATTTCATAATGTATCATGACAGCATCATGTGTTCATCATGTTGACATCAGTGATAATATTATATCAAAACTTCAATTATTTAAAGAAATGATCATTTTATCAAAGAAAAACAAACATATATAATGCTTATATATATATATATATATATATATATATATATATATATATATATATATATATATATATATATATATATATATATATCTAAGGCAGATGCTAATACCTATGGTGGGGGTGTCCTCGTGGTGTAATGGTTAAAGTGATGGACTGCGGAATCGTAGTACGCGAGTTCATACTCCAGTCACGCTATTATGTTCACTTTCGGGCAAATACCCTTGGGAAAGGTATGAACCCCCTAATCCTCCAAGCTATGGGTTAAATAGTACCACTACTGTTCTTCTAGGAGAATGGCTTTGGCATTAAATAACCTAAAAAGAGTTGATATGCCATTAAACAAAGAAACCAAACCAAGAAACCTAATACCTATGGTCTTTTGTAAGGAAAATGGTTAAAATGGAAATACAAATACCAGAATGTAAATTAACAAAAAATTACCTTGAATTTTTTTAATTGTACAGACTGCCTGATGATAAGCCTTGTCACGTGCAGCTCACGACTTGAAAAAGGTTGTCCATGCCTGCACTAAATTATCCCAAGTTACAAAAATTTATGGTTTGCATAATGTGTGTCAGACTTTTAGAAAATATGTTATTGGTGTAATCTGTTGTTTGGCAGGGTGTGTAGAATAGTTTAAAATGGCAGGGGGTGGACAATTTTGTCAAATAAGTGATTGATGTGAGATGACCCTAAAGATTGTTTGAAACCATGGCTTTCATTGGACAGAAGTCACATGATCAGAGGACACTATGAAGTTAAAAAATTTAGTCTATCAGATAGAACCTTCTGAGAAGAGTGGTTGAAAATTTGAGCTGTTCAGTTGCAAAATGGGTAATATGAATTATCAGGAATAAGATAATTATGTGCACCCATATAACGAAATGTTTGAGATTTTCTTAATGCCAACACTGAAAAAGACATGAGAGAAGTGACAAGAAACAAAAATGACAAGATGGTTGTGACAAATATTTGACACAGCAACAACTGAAGAACAAAGTGAAAAGCTGGGCAATCAATGTTGCAGTTAGACACATAATAAACCCTTTATTATTAATAATTCAAAATTTCACTGAATAATAAATAATTTCTATCTTAACACAAAATAAATGCTATGACAAATGCAATTTAGAAAAAATGATTTTTGAATTTAAAGGGGAAGAAAATTCTTTCAGACTTTTTAATGTTTTTTTTTCTTTTTTTTTCCAATTTATGAAAATTTATTGAAGGAAATCAGTTTATCTTTATTTGAAATGTTATTTCAAAACTGAAAAATTTGATTTAAAATCCAATAGCAGAACCAGTCTGTGGAAAATAGGTAAGTTTTACAGATCTAAGCATTAACTCTTTCCAGACTAACTACCAAATCTAAAAATCAGGATGAATACAAACAATGATTTTTCTGTAAAACTTCTATGACCTTTCATGGTTATTATACACTACCGTCAGACAAAAATTATGAAATTACTACCTTTTTAAAGGATGTTCATGTTGGGTTGTTTTTTAATTTTTACTATAAAAATGCCTTGGAAATGATTTTTTATTATAGAATATACATTTTTACTATAAAATATACTATACATTGGACAATGATTTTTATTATAAAATGCATTAGAAATGATTTTTACTACTACTTCTATATTGGGTATGAAAATTGGTTGTGTTGCTATCTTCCAAAACCAAGAATTTCTAAAACATCTAAATGAATCTTCAATCTATAGTGTAGAAGTCACAGCTATTGACCTAGCTATGAACATTATAACTAATCACAAGTCCTCCAAATTTATCATCTACTTAGACTCCAAATCAGTCCTCTTAGCATTACAGAACAAAGATACATCAACTTCTTTCATCACAAAACTTCTAAAAACAAATGAACACTCTTCCAGAAATAATAGCATCATTCTCACCTGGATACCAAGCCACATTGGTATACATGAAAATGAAAGGTTAGACAAAGCTGAAAGAAAGAGCACTCATGACGGACATACCCAATACAAAAATTTCATTCACTGATCTAAAACTAACCATTAACAAAATCCATATGTGACAAATGGCAAAAATCATGGAATGATCAAATACACAAGCTTCACCATATACAAGATACTGTTGGTAATTGGCTAGCAGATTACAGAAGAAACAGACTAGAAGTAATACTTTCTAGTTTTTGCATTGGGCATACCCACATCACCCACTCACACCCTCTGAAAAGGGAAGACAACCCAATATGTTTAATGTGTGAAGTATCCCACACAGACTCTTAAACGGTGACAGTTTTAGACAAACTCACCCAAAATATTACCAGACAAGCAACCTAAAAAAAGCCAAACCTTTTCATAAAAATCTGACCAAATCAACCTTTTTCATTAAAATCTAATCAAATATTATCATACCCTAAAACCCATGTAGAAAACAAACCCAATCTAACGTTTTTTGGCATTAAATGACCCACAGCAGTTAAATATACTGTTAAACAAAAATCACGCTCACCATCAAATGCAGTTTCGTGTCATACAATGGACATTTTTTTTTTTTTTTTTTTAAGGTATCCTAGCTCTTCACAGGAGATAGTCAGCATGCTCCACGTTCCACTGATCAGGTGATCTACAAATTTAAAAAAAAAATTATTTTACAATATTAATACTTACTGTGTATACAATTTCTTAAATGGTTTCTCTGCCATATGCAACAAAAGTTGAATGCTAACATGCTGTTTGCAAATATGACTGAATTCAGTGCTGTGCCACCTGCAAATCTAGTTGTATTTCTCACAATGTTACATTTAGCTGGTCTGTATTTTCCAACTGCAAGGGATTTTGTAGAGAAGTTTCTCATTATTTTGACTCTAAACTTGACTATTTTGCTATATTTTCCATTTCAATTCAGTTTGTTGCTATGGAAATTGATAGAGCTACATGATGTCAGTCACTTTATATTGTGGAGGTTCAGGAAGAAATTATGCATAATTCATAATGTAAAAGCACTGAATGCTTTTACATTCCTGATTTGAACCCTTGTGACTGCCCTTAGAGAATGGGCATATCTGCCTTGTGGAGTGTCACATGACAGTTCCAGAAACCCATTTTTTACCTCTTTTGCTACTGTTATTTTAACAGAGGAGACGTGTCTTTGACTCTGCTTGGTAAAGCCACATAGTTATTTTACTTTTCCTTATGGAATAAGTTTTCTTCTATTTTTGTACCCCCTGGCATATACTGCTTGTTTATAGAACTATATCTGTATATTTCCAGCTGTTGGGACACATTTGTCTATTGGTATGTATATTATATTTATCAAAGGTTTAATGTTCTCTTACGGGTAAATGCATTTATCTTGTCTTTTTTCTGTTGCGTTCAGTGTTAATATATTATGGATATACTAATAATGATATTAGTCCTTGGTGAGTAGAGATTCAACTGAACATCTTCCTTAGCATCAAGTATACCAATAGCCACAATAAAGAACACAACATATTTATGTAAATGAACACATTTTTAGTTATTCTTCTAACAAGTAAGTTTATTATGTGTATACAATAATTGTATTAGATTTATTATGGTTGTATTTTATTCTAAATTTTATTGTTAAAACCATGGCTTAAAAAAATATCTGCCACTGAAAAGTCCACAGCTGAAATGCCCTGCAATTGAAAACATTTCTGAACAAAAAAAAAATATCTGAATGAAAATGTATAATGTTTTGCTTGAATCAGTTTCAGCTGTTTTAGAAATTGGCAGTTTTATTTATCAAAAATTTTTTAGTCAGTTGCAATTATTTATTGATGAAATATTTCTTATCTGCATATAGATTAAAACTGATATTACACTTTAAATCTAAACAAAAATGCTGACATGCAAATGTCAGTTGATTTGAAGAGATTATTTATATGCAATACATTAAAATGAGCTGTATGAACTTATCTGAATCACAATTTGAGATAGTTCCAGAAACATCAATAAACTGTAAGCCACAAGGTTCAATTATTTCAAATGCAATTGTAGGCTCAAGCTAGACCTTGAGTGACTTGTAGAGGACATATGATAAGATTTCATGTAATTTTGCTGGTTGTGTAGAAAGACAATTATCTCTCTTAGAGAATAGGCATGCTTGTTGGGTACCTCATGGAGTGTTGCTTGACATTTTCAGAA
Source organism: Sepioteuthis lessoniana (assembly GCA_963585895.1). Lineage (NCBI taxonomy): Eukaryota > Metazoa > Mollusca > Cephalopoda > Myopsida > Loliginidae > Sepioteuthis > Sepioteuthis lessoniana. Next base: position 62,339 of record CAUZXS010004466.1, read on the forward strand.
ACCCATTGTACATCTCTTTAGTCTCTGTTCTTTGAATTGGACGGACACTCTCTTGGACCCTGCTAGGGAATGATGAAACCGCATTTCTATTTTACTTTCCCTTATTAATTCTTCTTGTTCATGGAACAATATCTGTAAATTTCTTGCTGTTGGGACACATTTGTGTATTCTTTCTTTCTTTTTTTCTTTCTTTCTTTCTTAATACAATTGGTACATATAATTATGTATAATAAAGGTTAAATGTTCTTGTATATACAAATGTGTTTCTCATGTCTTCTATGGTTTTCTATGTTAGTATATCATGGATATAAATAATTATACTAATATTAGTCCTTAGTAAGTGTGGACTCAACTAAATATATGCCCAGTCAGCTGGGGCTGTAGAATATGCCAACTGACCCTCTGCAGAGGGATACCCCCCACCACCACCAATGAGGCTATCTGTTGGCTGTGGGTGGCGACCCATAATGCTTAAGGATGGGATCCTGGTGGCTGAGCAGTCCTTGATCTGGCAACCAAAGATGTCACGTGACTTGCAACACTTCACTCTAGCCCTTACTGGGCTAGACGGGTGGTTGGAGAGGTCTGATTCGATCAATTGGCTGGTCATGTCAGCCCTCTTTCAGATTTTTGCAAATATCAGAATTAGAGGGCGATGGCTGTAGGGTCAGTCATGCTGAGGAAAGACCTATACTCCTTTCTGTCCCTGGGTGAGTAATTATCTTGGGAATGTAAACCCAGGGACAAAATTTGTCTACCACCAGTATGAGTATATTGACTATGTAGCCCTGATGTTACTAGGCGAATGGGTTTCCCCCTAGGCACATCCCCATGTGGGGCTCCGTAGTGGGTAGTCAATGAAACTCAGACTTTCTTTATGGCTTATGAAAATATAACCCAAGCAAAAACCAAAAAAAGACCCCTCTCAGAAACAGAAAGTGAACACGAAATGAATGAAAACTTCTATCAATTCATTGTACTTGAATCAATAGAAGAAACCCCAATCACCAAACTATCTCCATTACTAATTCAAAAAACAATAGAAACACACTGTAAATCAATCAATATCAAAAAAAGCTATGAACAACATCATTATTATACTAAAAACAAATCAAAAACAGAAAAAAATCCTAAAATGGAAGAAATTTGGAAAACTAAACATAAAAACATACCCTCACCCAACCCTAAACTTATCAAAAAGAGTTATAAAATCCCCACACCTCACATCGTGTTCCCTTGAAGAAATAAGACCACATCTTAAACCACAAGGCATAATGGATATGAGGAGAATCTCCATATGCAAAGAAACAAGAACCATAGACACAAACACATACATACTAACATTTAATTAACCCACATCTCCAACCAGCATTAGAATAGGTTACATAAATACAAAAATAGAAACTTACATACCAAACCCTCTAAGATGCCAAAAATGCCTAAAATATGGACATCCTAAAGAAAAATGCACTTGACCATCAATATGTGGAAAATGTGGAAATTCAAATCACACAGAATTAGAATGTAAAAATTCCTTTAACTGCATCAACTGCTCAGGAGAACACCCTGCATATTCACGGGAATGTGAAATGGGGAAAAAAGAATTACAGAAATAAAATACGAAAGAAACATCTTATTCCTTGAGGCCAGAAAAATAGTAGAACAAACACAAGAACAACCTAGTTATGCATATGTTACTAAAAAAGGAAACAAGGAAAAGAAAGATACAAAACCAAAACAGGAAGAACTGAACAAACTGATTAATGAATTAAAAAATCTAATAGAAATACTAAAAACGATCACAAAAGAGACAATCAAGGAACACATTTTAACAGTTTCAGATGAATGTGTGAGACACAACCAAAATCAGGAAAAATTCCCTAAGCAAAGAAAAGAAAAATCCAAACTAAACAAAAAACACTAATAAATTAACCAATCCCATTATCCAACAGATTCAGCCCAATGGACATAGATCCTGTTGAAACAACCACAGAAGCTTCTGATGAAACAACCACCCACATGAAAACAGATACCATAAAATTCCAAAAGATACTTCATAAAAAATAAATACCAAAGACAACCCAACAGAAAATGAAACAATAAATCCTACACCAAAAAATGAAACTCAAGCTACAAAAAGTAGACATAGATCAACTTCAAGATCAAAGAAAAAAAAAAAAATCAAAAACCAACTCCAAACCTCCCTATAGAAACGAATTTCAAATAGAAATTGAAATGGACTCAATGCCTACAATCAAAAAGCCGGGTCAACTTAAACAAAAAGCACAGGCCTCCATTGGCCAGGCTGAAAAAGTGCATACGAACAGTGATCAGTGAAAGACCAGGAGACACATTCAAACTGCCCTCAGCCAAATTCGATGTAGTCTCTTCACCATCAAGAACCAAGTCACCTATGGGAATAGATAAATAGTCCAATGCTCAGGGATCAACAAAATCCCTACAAAGATCCTATAGTATAGAAAGCATGGACAGTGACACAGACCACATAGTTGCCAGCCTCGATCTGGAAGGTATTACAAATAACTACAAGACTTGAAACCATTTAGCTGTGTGCAAACAAATGAGCTCAATCCTATTTTTAAATGTTACTTAAAAACCATCCACTTAAAAAGTAAAAACAGAATTACTGACAAACTAATCTCTCATGTATCCTGTATATTTATTTAAATGTGTGCAAACAAATGACAGATGTTGAATTGTTGCTGGTGTATAGCAGTGTTCAAGACTGTTTGACTGTGCAAACATGATTGGGAGTGAGTGAGGTGATTTGTATTAGATGCAAATACTTGAAATCATTTGGTTGTAAAGAAAGATAAGCTCGAGCTTGTTGAAAAATATTATTAGCAGAATGTTTACAAATCATATGTATTCACTTACAGGTCGTGTGTATAACTATTTAACTATGTGCAGGCGGATTGTTGATATTGGGTTGAATTATTGATGTTGTGTAACAGCGATGTTTGGAGCCATTAGTTTGTGTGCAGGCGGGTAGGCTCTGGCTCATTTGGAATATTATCTACTAAGTATTCATTTGTAAATCTTAGATTTAATATGTGTATAAACTAAGTTTGGCTTTGAGTGTCCTGCAGGGGGTTCTTGTGCCATAAAACCAACCAAACTAAACTAGAGAACATCTTGAGGCTTCCAAAAAACCTCACCTTTTCATTGAAATCTGGCCAAATAGAATCAAGAACTAAAAAAAAAAAACATTCCCTAAAATCTACATAGAAGACAAAACCAACCTAACCTTTCTTGGCATTAAATGACCCACAGAGGTTGATATGCTGTTAAACAAAACTCAAACTCGACTAAATATCAATCTACAATTGTACTAGTAGTTGGTTATTTTAATGGCATGTCAACTTGGATTATTTAATGCTGAAGACAGTTTTTTTTCTTGTAAGCAATTATGTTTCCAAGTAACTAATTATGATCAATTATCATCCTTAATTACTTGGGTAGATTATTTAAATTAATGGTATAATTTTATCCAAGCCATGTACAGGAAAATATTATGGAATAACCCAATATCAAGGGGGAAAAATGATGGTATTTATTAACAAGAAAATTAGTAGTAATTCTTAGTTGCTCCTCCTTTATGATCAACTTAATTCTTTCAGGCATGGATTCCACTATTTTAAAACAATATTCTTTATCAAAGTAGTTCTAACTTTCCCAAATGGCAGTTAATAAATCTTTTTTGATGAATGGAGCCATCTTTGGGACCACTGAGGTCTGCAAGAACTATCTTATAACTGTAAACCTATTCCTAAAATAAATATCAGCAGAACCTGGTATTTATTTTAGGAATACAAATTACAAGAACATTCGATAATCTTTTCCTCAACATTGGTTTATTCCATATTTTCCTCTGCATGGCTTTGAAAAAATTATACTACTGTTTTAAATAATCTAATCTAGTTTGTTTAAGGTATCTTTTATGAGACCAGAATGTTCATCTACTAAATAGATGTTTTGCATCTTATCTGTTATTAGTCTATTTACTGCTAAAAAATTATAATGATGATAATAACAAAAACCACCACCACTCTAAGAGAATATCCTCTAAGTGTGCTAATTCCATAATTTTTTCCAGGGGTAGTTTTCAGCAGTCTAAATATCCAGACATCATCCCATTATTATATAAGAAGCTCAGTCTTCATATAAATTTTAATTTTTGAATTTGAAAAAATTTAAGCTTTTAATTTTGTCATTTTTTTAAACTGATTTTTTATTAGCTAAACATGTTACTGGAAAAAATAACTGATTTCTATTTTTCCATAGTTATATTTCTTTACTATATTGTCAGATATCATTTTCCAAAATACTTTTCATATAAATTAATTGTAAATAAATAACTAAAAGGCCATAATTTATAATTAGCATTTATTTAAATGAATTGCTGTGGATATGTTCACCTAACATCCAACAATTTTTGTCTGAAAATATTCGTTTCAAATCAGACTTAGAAACTTGCAGCCACAATTAGCTCAGTTATTTCAATCAGAGCTTGGCAAAAATGTTTTCAATAGCATAAAATTAATTCCCACTTGATTAAACTCTTGTATCTGCTTTGTATGAATAATATAAGCTCAGACATTTGAGTTAAAGTTAAAATCTAACAATTTTATTATATCATTTATGATATTTATAATGGCTTTCTTGGTGTTGTAGCAGAAGCTATAGTACTGATGAATGAGGTTTGGTTTAGTTTGGTTTCTTTGTTTAATGGCATATCAACCTTTGGCTTTGGCATTAAATAACCTACATTCTCCTAGAAGAACAGTAGTGGTACTATTCAACCCATAGCTGGGAGGATAAGTGGGGTCATACCTTTCCCAAGGGTATTTGCCCGAAAGTGAACGTAATAGCGCGACTGGAGTATGAACTCGCTTACTATGATTCCGCAGTCCATTGCTTTAACCATTACACCACGAGTACACCCCTGATGAATGAGGATAAACCTTATAAAGATGTTGTCGTCTAGGGATACCATTTATATTTACGTATCATGCAACTTTCTGTGACCTAAACTGAGACCTTTTGCAGCAAGGAAATTGTTGGCATATTAGTTGGTTGTAGCCAACTATTTGTTTTTTATGCTGTTTATAGTATATGTTCTTATATTAGTTTCAAATTCAGGTCTCAGAAAGTTGCATCATATGCAAGTCTATATGGTACCATAGTTTATGCTAACTGGAAAAGAGTGAGAAGTAAAACAACAATGTTAATGAGATGTACTTGAATGAAAAGAAAAAAATTCATTCTTGTTTGTGGTCATTCAGGATATTGTTTGTTTGCTCATTCAGGAATATGTTGTATTTGAAAAGATCATTGGAAAATCCATATGTTAGGTAAGCATGTTGGGCAGCTTGTCATGCTGACTGTCACAGATTGTCGAACCATTTGCAGGATGTGTTCTCTCTCTGTTGCTTCAATGAAGATGTTAGTCTGAATAGTTCAGTAAATAATGAGATAGCTAGTTAATAATAATGGCTGACAATGCTTTTACTAAAAATAAGAAATATAAAGATACTTTCATTCTTATGAGTATTAGGCATTGCTTATAGATTGACACATATGTTTTTTGATTTCTTTTTCTGATTTCCTGCTTATTGCTGCAGGATAAAGGTCTCTATACTTTTTATTTCTTGTTATAAATGACAATTGGCTTTTGTCATTAACAAAAACTAGGACTAAAAAAAAAAAATTCTTGAAGGCTTGCCAGACACAGGGACTGTCATAAAAAAAAGTTACTTTACTTAATGGATATCTATACAAAAGCTTCAACCAACATACATGCACACCCTCATACCTATTCGCTTACTGAATTGAAGATTGTTCAGATATTCAGTCATAAAATCTATGTTGGTATTATTGATACCATACTAATTCATTACTTTCTCGATAAACACAAAAAGGCCTCTTTTCCTTTTTATTTTTTAAATTCACTCCTGATTTTAAACAAAATCAGTGCTCAGATTGTTTTTATTTGCTTCAGTGGTTGACTTTTATGTCTGGCTTTTTGAAAGAATCAAAATCTGTTAGTGCTTTTTCATTCGTTCTTCTCTTGGTTTTCAATATAATTTGACCTTGATCTCCTTTTCCTGAGTACCAAAACAAAATTTGAAAATAGAAAACAGCAGACGTTATATTCAGTCACGACAGCTGCAGAGGTCCTGTCCTGTGATGATCAAGCATTGGGTGAGTCAACAGTTTTGTAATATTTTGGTATGTTCTAGCTTGTGACATGTATATAACATGACTGAAGTATTTCAAGCTGTGGTTGATACTATCACTGTAGTTAGTGTGCTGACATGTTGTACATTGTTTCACTCTGAGTGTGATTTGAAAGCCACACAGATGAACATGTAATCTAGTCTTATTCAGGAACTTGGAATTTACAAATTTGAACTGGGAAGCAACCAAAAACATTAACTGTGCTAAAAGTGATCGGGTAAACTTAAAGCCATAAATTCTGAAGCCATGCTCCAAGCCATTGAGACAAGTCTGACAAGTAGCAGTTGGAGAGTATCATGTGAGCTTGGCATCTCATAGTCCAGTGTATTTTCTCACCTTCACAACCTCAGAAAAAGCATCCAATGTTGTGCTTCACATTACCAAAATATTGCAAAATTTTTAACTCGCCCTCGTAGAACTTTAAAGACCCATTTAAACCTAAAGAAATAATTGAGTAAATTTATTCTTTTCTCTAATCAAAATAAAAACCAATGTTCAGTAGATTGCAGCAGGGGTAAACCATTTTTCATTGGGTCACTATATTCTAAAGGCAGTAAAATATATACTAAAATAAAAATTAATATCATATGTTAATACCACTTCAGTAAAACCTAAGAAAGTGCTCAATACTCTTCATGTAGAAAAATATGAAGATAATTTTAAAGTTCTAAAACTTACAAATCATTCCTACTTGAAGAGCAGACTTGTAGTAGGAAGATCATTTAAGTTTTTCCTGGAAAAACAATAGCTGTATGGTCACTTACCTCTCATCTTATAAACCTAACTAAGACATGCTGGGCCCTGCTAGAGAAGTAATAACAAAATCATAAGTGACATTCTCCTATAGGGTGTTGCACATGGGCACACTTGTGTTGGCAAACTAGCAAAAACTTACATTCATCCAATATGTGTGGACACTAAATGTCGTCTGGGGGACTTGCCAAGAGTGATGACAAATAGGGACAGATGATGAGAGAATCAAGGGAATCCATGCTGTTGGCATGCCTAGTATCAATACTGGCTCACATGTGTATTGGCTATGTGAAACTCAGTCATGAGTTTTATCCTTTTTTTTTTTTAAATTTCTATTTTATAGTTGAAAATATTGTAGTTTGGTTTCTTTGTTTAATGGCATATCAACCTTCATCGGTTATTTAATGCTAAAGATGTCCTTGTAAAAGAAACAGCAATGATACTATATAACCCATTGCTAGTGGGGATAAGGAGTTCATACCTTTCCTTAGAGTATTAGTCCGAAAGGGAATGTAATTCTATGACTGGAGTTTGAACTTGGTTACTTCAAGGCTAAAGTCTAGCACTAAAAATATTGTGATATTGCTCTACATTTTTGTGTATAGATTTTATTGATTAAAAACACTTTTAGCATTAGATTTTAATCATAATTATACACATATGGTTGAGCAGAATGAACTCCCAAATTTAAAATGCCCTGTCCTGTCAGCTGGCGCTATAGAATGAAGCCACCTGTTGGCTGTGGGTATTGACCTGCAACATTTGATCCTGCTGACTGAGCACTTTGTGACCTGGCAGCCAAAGTGGTCATGTGACTTGCAACACTCCATTTTGGGCCCTTATTGGGGTTGAATGGATGGTTGGATAGGCCCGATCCAATCAATCAGCTGATCACTTCAATATGATACTAAACTGCTTCTGATAATGAGGCTCCACTCCTGGAGTTTGGGGAATGTAAAATACCCCTTCCTTACTATTAGTCTGTTTCATTCTGACCTGGATTGGTAGTACCTGTTAGGGTTCCATATATTGGTCAAATGGAACTGTACATTCATTTACTAAGGATTATTATTATTATTAGTTATTTGAAACCATACAGCTGTGTGCAAATTGTTTGTATTTCATCGGAATACTTGATGAATAGAATTACTAATGTTTAATAGAAATACTTGAAACCATTTTAGTGTGTAAGCAAATGATTAATAATGAATTATAAACAAATGATTCAATAGAATTGTTAGTGTTGAATAGCAATACTTAAAACCATTTAACTGTGTGCAAACGAGCTTTAACTCATTTAGAAATTGTTACTTGCAAATTATTTGCTTACAAATGAAATATGAAAATAAGATTTGGCATTAGATAAGCCAGAAAGGTTGATATACTATAAAAAAAACAACCAACCAATTGCATTAAAATTGCCACTATATAGACACTAGTAATGGTGGAAGTTATATCTTTGAGCAGCAGCAGTGCCCATACTATTTCTGTTACTATATACACAGTAAGGGAATCTATAGAAGTTCTATGGTAATTTTTTTCCTTTTCTCCTCAACTCACTAAATGATGTCACCCCATGTTTTCTCAACTCAGAAGATCTATCCTCTTATGGTTGAGCCACTTGCTGAATGTGTTCTCTTTTTACTCCTTAGAGCTCAGTTGGCTGAAGCTATAGAGCAGGCCAACTGCATCACAGCAGAAGGGTAAGACACCTCCACTGCAATGAGTGTCCTGGATATGACACTAAACTATCTAGTGGTGAGGCTTCAGTTTGGAAATCTTGGAAAATATGGATTACCACTTCATTGTCATTATTACTGGGTACCCCCTAACCTGGAGTGGTAGTATTACCTGACAAGGTTCCATCTATGGGTCAGATAGAACCATTTAACTGTGTGCAATCAAATAAGATTGTTAAATCAAATTGTTAGTGTTACATAGCGATGCTTGAAACCATTTAAATATGTGCATATAAAACCGTTGGTGTTAGCAATACTTGAAGCCATGTAAGTGAGTGCAAACAAATGAATAATTCTAAATAAAATTATTTTAGTTAGATAAGAATACTTAAAACCATTTAACTGTGTGCAAACAAATGATTAATATTAAATAGAATTATTAGTGATAGAAATTCTTCAAACCATTTAACTGTGTGCAAACAAACGAGCTCTGACTCATTTAAAAATGTTATGTACAAATTATGTATTTATAAACAGTATATATTTAATATATCTGTGTATAAAGTGGATGTTACATTAAATAACTTTCAGGGGTTGATATGCCATAAAATCCAACCAATCAATCAGCTCCTTGAATTTTTTCCACCTGCTAGGTCAAATCAGCCTTTTTTTATATAGAACACGACTGGCTCAGACTTGAGTCCTGTCATTAATTCTCTTATGAAAGTCCTGGTCTATCTTCCCCAACACAAGTGAGTGGTAGGAGCACTCCTGCAGATTGGAATTTCATTTGCTTTTTGAATGAATTAGAATTGCATTGAACTTGTTGCTTAAAATAGAACAGGAAAGTCTTTCTGGTACTCTACTGTGTCCTTACCTCTGTGGGAATGCCTTGAAAACTCATCTTAAGGTCCATGGAACCCATATGCCAAGTTTCATCAAGATTACCTCATTAACGAATGAGTTCATAGGTAATAAGTATTCAAGCAAGAAAATAAGAGTATTTTATATATATATATATATATATATATATATATATATATATATATATATATAAAAATAATCACACGTTTGTGTGTGTGTGTGTGTGTGTGTGTGTGTGTGTATATAATCACATGTGTATGTGTATATATATATCTATAATCACACACGTGTATGTATATATATATATATATATATATATATATAAAACCATATACCAGCAAAGATGACACTTTATAGCAAGATGTTTAGTTGAGCAATATGCTTAAGATATTTAGAGAATAAAGAAATTTCTATTCCAATTTGCAACTGAATCATAATTCTGTGGTGTCTCCTTTGTTAATTTTTTTAAAATCCTTGATATAATAGAGATAACTATAAAATGCTAATTAAAATCCTTCACTCACCTAAACAGAAGCATCAATATCATCATGGACTGCTGTTACAACGGGAACACATCAAGTTCATGGATTTTCAATTGTAATTTAATGTCTTGTTGTAGGACTGATTTTTACTTGTATAACTAATAAGAAAATATCAGTTAGTATTATTAGTAATATTATATCAATGATTTATTCAGCTTGTATTATTAAGAAAATGTCATTTAACTTGTATTATTATTGTATTAATAATTATTCAGCTTGTATTGTTATTATATCTCTAATTAATATCATATTAACTTGTAATCATCACCCATATAACATAGAAGTTGTAAGATGGCCATTTAAAATCTTTCATTTATTTATGTCTAACATGCTTATCACTTAAGATATAATAAACATTTTCATCCTGAAAGAATCATCTGGATAGACAACATCATTTGTATGTGTTCTCCTTCTTGCTTGACCTTTTTAATGAGCATCTCTGTTCATAACTATGTAGATGGTTAACACTGAGAATGGACAGGTGTCCTTTTACAGTTAGAGGGACAATGAAAGATCCTACCTAAAACATTTGCAAGATGAATCTGCTAGTATAAGTTAATACCTTACTAGAAAATAATTCTGACAATATTTGGAAGTTTGATTGAAATTGGGCCAAAATTAGCTGTCTGTACATCTAATATGCTAGCTTAGCTGGTGATGGAGTGCCAGGGATAAACTGAGCAGATTCAATGCGGTTGCAAGATAACATCAACAAAGTGGTTTCACTGGAAAGAGAAAAATAAAGGATGATGGCGAGAATTTAATTTATTGCCTGTGGATAGAATGACAGATATATCTGTTTGCAGATAAGATCAACAAATTATCGGAAAAATAAATGGAAGTATGAGAGTTCCAATAACCAGCCATAAACAGAAAATACGTGAGGCAAAGAGGAGGTTCATATTTCTGCATGGGACTTGAAAAGACGATATAAGGTCTGTAATTTTGGACTGAATGCAGAGACCCGCTGGTCACTCAAGCAAACCTGTTAGCTCCCCCATGTGTGTTCTCCAGCCATTGTACTACTTCACAAAAAGGGTCCCCTCCACAGAAGAGAGATATGTGTGAACTCTCTCTGACTGTATTCCTACTTCACACAAACGTCGCCATTGAAGAATAAAAATATAAATTATATTTCTATATATCTACGAGTTTTTCGTTGTTTGTCCAGCGGTACAATATACGACATACAGGTGGACAGGCATTTGGTAAATTACAAGATATTTAGCAAATATTATTGGGAAATATGATTTAGCTAGTATCATCAATAATATCAAAACTATATTCAGTTAGGATTATAAGAAAATATTTAGCTAGCATTATTAATAATATTAATAATATATTCATTTAGAATTATTTAAAGAATATTATTCAGCTAATGTTATCAATATTATATTAAGAATATATTCTGTTAGTATTATTAACATTGTAATAATAATAATATATTCAGCTTGTATTATTATGAAAATATTATTCCTAATATTAATATATTCAGCTAGTAATCAAAATGGTTTTCAGAGAAATCGATCCACAACATCACAAATTCTGACAATCCTTCAAATTTTAAAAGGTATTTGTGCAAAAATCATTGAGGCAATACTCTTATTTGTAGATTTCTCCAGGGCATTTGACTCCATACACAGATGGAAGATGGAGTAAATATTTCTAGTCTGTGGTCTCCCCAAAGAAACTGTCACATCCATAATGATGCTCTATAAAACACAAAGGTTCACTCACTGGATCAAGACACAGACTTCTTTGACATTGTCCCAGGTGTTCTGCAAGGGGACACATTAGCCCCATACCTATTCATAATCTGCCTAGACTATGTACTTTGAATGTCGATAGATTTAATGAAAGAAAATGGCTTTACACTGGAAAAGGCAAGAAACAGATGATACCCTGCGCAAACTATTATGGACACAGAGTACACTGATGACATAGCGCTTCTGGCAAATACACCTGTCCAGGTTGAATCCCGGCTGCATAGTCTGGAACAGGCAGCAGGTAGCATAAGCCTCCATGTGAATGCAGACAAAACGGAGTACATATGCTTTAATCAAAGAGGTGACATCTCTACACTAAATGGTGGTCCTCTGAAACTAATAGATATGTTCACCCACCTCAGAAGTAGCATCTTATCTACGGAAAATGACATCAATACACACTTACCAAAGGCATGGACTGCTATCGATAGGTCAGACTTCCATATGACCGATAACCTATCTGAAAAAATAAAATGCAATTATTTCCAAGCAGTGGTCATGTCCATACTACTATATGCAGCACTACATGGACGCTGACTAAGCATATAGAAAAAAACTTGGCGGCAATTGCACAAGAATGCTATGAGTTATTTTGAACAAACCTTGGAAGCAACATCCCACAAAACAGTAGCTGTATGGCCACTTACCTCCCATTTTAAAAACCATCCAAGTTAGATGAACAAGACATGAAGGACAATGCTGGAGAAGTAAGGACAAACGTTCTCCTATGAACCCCTTCACACGGACGAGCAGGTGTTGGACGACCAGCTAGAACTTATCTACAACAGCTCTCTATGGACACAGGATGTAGTCTAGAAGACCTGCCAGAAGCGATGGATGATAGAGACGAATGGTGAGAGAGAGAGTTAGGGAAATCCGTGCTAGTGGCACTACATGATGATGATAACGATAAACAATATTATAGGAATATATTCTGCTTGTATCAAGGAAATATTCATCTTGTATTTTTGATGGTATATTGACCTAGTATTATTTAGCTAGTAATAATAATATATTGATATATTCAGCTAGTATTATTAAGAAAATATTATTCATAATATATTAATGATATATTTAGCTTGTATCATTGATAATATTTTATTAATATATTCAACTATTATTATTAAAAATATAAAGTAAATTTTTTATTCTTCACTAATATTTTCTCTCCATATCAATCCTTTAACTCCATTAAAAACTTATATTCCTAACTAAAATGCATTAACTTCTGTTTAAGTCTTAATGATGAACAAAAAACAAGAAATCAAAAAAGATGATGAAGCATCAAGTCAGACAAATTGTACAAACAAATGTTTTCTTTCTTGTTTGATCCATGTTTTATTACAAACAATTTGTTATTGCTATGTTTTTAGTTGATTGACCTCGGGTCAGTATTGATTCACAGCAATAGTATATAATTGAAGAATCCAAGATGGCCTACAGAAGAAGGCTGTAAGTAATGAATGGTAAAAGCTAGTTCTACTTTTGTAGCAGGGCCAGGAAAAATTTAATTTCTTCAAATGAACAGGAACATTTAAAGAAATCTTTATTGCATTGATCAGTCAGTGTTAATATGAAAATCACACAGTTATATATATATATATATATATATATATATATATATGTGTGTCTCTTTTTTTTATATATATATATGTGTGTGTGTGTCTTTTTATATATATATATATATATATATATCTTTTATTTATATGTATATGTGTGTATCTTTTATTTATATGTATATGTATGTATCTTTTATTTATATGTATATGTGTGTGTCTTATATACATATGTGTGTGTGTGTGTGTGTGTGTATAATATATATATATATATATATATATATATATATATATATATATATATATATATATATATATGCATGTGTTACTACATTCTTGCATGAACTAATTTAACACACCTCACTTTTCTTTCTCTAACATGTATGTGTGTGTGTGTGTGTGTATGATGCAGTTATAGCTATACATAAAGAGTGCTCAATATCAGTGATAGAGCATATGTAGATTTAAGTTGGGGTAGCATTGGCACAGTCAGTAGTACTTGGTCTGATGACTACATACATGGAAAACTGACAGCCAACAAACCCTTCTGACTCAGTCTATGCAATCCTAGCAAGTAATTTGTATGAAGTAAAATGCTAATAGCCAAGTCCAGAATTGGAACTATTCAGTAAGCCCAGTTCTTATGTCAATGTGTAAAGCTAGACAGGAAAACTATTACTTGTGAGTTTAAGTCTCATTGGATGCTCTATACATTTAGCCTTGTGGCACACAACTCAGCAAAGCTTAAGAAATAACCAATTACACCACTTAGTCAAATACTAATTTATATAAATTTTATTATCAGACATTGAATAATAGAATTTATATTGAATTTTTAATAGATGAATCATTGTTAATCATTTAATTTTTTTTTCTTGCTGTTGTGTTTTTGTTTAATGGCATATCAATCTCTGTGGGCTATTTAATGCCAAACCTCTCCTTGTAGAAGAAAAGCAGTAGTACTATTAAACTTATTGTTGGGGGACAAAGAGATTCATACCTTTACCTGAGTTATTAGTCTAAAAGGGTACATAATAGCGTGACTGGAGTTCAAACTCACTCACTATGATGTTGCAGTCCTACATTTTAGTGACTATCTCATAAGGACTCCCCTATTGGATTTTTTAAAATACTAGTCAAAAATTGTTAATGGCTGACAATACTTCTTTTAATGATAAAAATAAAATTCCTCATACACACATATATATTGTTCCATTATGTATCCTTACAAAGAATGATCTAGTTTTGAAAAAAGGTGTCAAGATGAGGTTGTCTCTTGATCCCTGGTAACAAAAGACCAAACTAACATATTGTTACAGTTTTGTTCTCAGATTCATTAATGTTAAAAATTCAGGGCAGTCATTTCAGTGAGTTTCTCAACGATCTTTCATTGAGACAAAGAAAGTTTCTTTCTAAGAAAAATATCAGAGTTGCTCAAAAGAAGCTTCTATAATGTTAAATACGAAAAACACATCTCCTCAAGTAATTATTTCTATTTAATAAGACATTTATTTTTACATTCATATGGTTTCAAGTAACTAATAATAATTAGTAAATTATTATAGCTTCAAGTAACTATTCGTAACACAAATAATTTTCATTTGTAATATCACGTGTCCCTATCTAATGTAAATAACTTTTAAACAGATCTATTTTACTGTAGATAGTCAGGTGACCTAGGAGTAATGGCAATGAATGAGTACTCTATACTCTCCAGAACTGGAGCCTTATCTTCAGATAGTTTTGTCTCATATGCAGGACACCCTTTTTTTTGGGGGGGGGGCGGAGTGAGCTCTAACCCCCACTGCAGGGAATACAGTTTGTGTATTCTAAGCCTTGCTAACAGGCCAGAAAAAAATCCCATTTCCAATAAAGGAAAAACTGTTTTCTAATTTTTTTTTTCTTTCTTTCTTAACACTTAAACATCTAATTTTGTTCATCAAGTTCATATAAACTGGGATGAATTGAAAAGATTGACAGAAAAATGAGAAAACTTAGAATTTCAATATTTGTTGTTGGAACTAATCTAAAGAAAAAAAGTTGATATGCTAAAAATTGTTTTAGGAACACAAATGGAAGAAATGGAAAAAAAAAAACAGAATAAAAATTAGTCCAACTATTTTTAGGAATCTAAAACCAGAAAAATAATTTCCTTTTGCTTTAAATAAAAATAGAATATGACAATAAAAGGATGGAAGACATTTTTGTAGACCTAATGGTTTAATATTTGTTGCATTATTTTTATTTCTATAAATGGACGCATATCAATTTTGTTATCTGGTTGTTCATCAAATAAGATATAAGTAAGAAAGAAATCATGGTCGACATCATTTCTTTGAGGAAGTAGAAAGGAACCCACAGCACAAAGACTTTTTTTAAATCACTTCCAATTACATCATGGCTAACATCATTTTTACACAATGTCCCAGCAACCAGCCTAAACATCATCTTAAAGTCTATTTCTCACTCTTTGTACGCCTGTGATCTATTAGGGTGAGTCAAAAGTTTTGCAATATTTTGTTAATGTGAGGCACAAATGTTTTTAGTGAGATGATAAAATTGACAAACCACCTTGGACTGTGAAATGTTGAGCTCATGTCATACTCCCTAAGTACTACTTACCGGATTTTCTCTGATTGCACAGAATCTACCCTTTTAAACTTACCTGACTCTGTCTGATTGTTTGAGGTCTTTACAACCTGAATAAAATCTCTTCAATCATCTAGTTACTCTGTGCTATGATCAACTGTGCCTTCACTTTTTACACAATAAATATTTTTGGTTGCTTCCATAACATTATGGCCTAGTTTGAACATAGGTTTCTGAATTAGATTACATTGCATATTCATTCAAACTACACAGAGTATAAAGCAATGTACAATGTGTCAGTGCACCAACTAACACAATACAACCAATCACATCAGGTACCTACCATGGCTTGAACTACTTTGGTCATGTGATATACATATCAACTAGAATGAACCAAAATATTGCAGAAAGGGATTTATCTTAGAAAAATAAAATCTTTTTTTAAGTAGTAGTAGTAGTGTAATGATACCCCCCTCGCCCCCACACACGTTACATCAATCTTCTAACCATTTCCTTTCTTGGCCGGTGATCAACTAGTGGTTCCGAGGGGGGTAACGCACATTTCTTTACCGCTACAAGAATATGATCAAGGGAACAATAGGACAAACGAACAAACACGAACAAAACGCTTGGGGTTAACTCAAAAGCAGAAGGAGAGTTATGCAACACTTTGCATTCCTGATAGCATATATGGACTAACGCTAGCATGGGTTACTAGCAAAAATTCCACAAAGCAACTGGAATGCTGACTCATCTTGACTCGATCTTCTTCACTGGACCCTATCTCATGCTGGCTCACCTCTCTGCTACGGTGTCCGGAGTTGACTGCCTCTCTCCATGTCCTGTCGCCAACTGCTTGTCAGCTCTTTTCTCCAGCCCACTCTCTTCTCACGTCCCGTTACTGCTTCTGGCCACGCCGAGATTTCAAGTCCAAAAACCCTTTGTCTGGTTTCGCGTCAAAACAGACAAAGGAATCGTCTGCTTGGCGGGCCACCTATATAGTGTTACAGTAGTAGTAGTAGTAGATGAAATAGTCTTAAGTTTGCTGAATGTCTTAAATGAAACATTTTTATTAATTTTTGACAATTTTGTAAATCCCCAGTATGCATTTACCCAATTCTTTCATCACAGTCAGGATGTGGTACAAGGTCAGTTTTCAAGAAAAGTTCTTAGACTTACCAAGGCTAAAGAACCTTGTTTACCTTATTTACTCATAGCTGGAGTAGAGATAAAGAGATGGATTCATGCCTTTCATAAGAGTATTAAAGCAAAGTAAAATGCAGACAGCTTTGTTCTTGATTTGAACTCTGCTCACCAATTCCATGGCTTATGACAGAAATGACATGAAGTAATTTTGATTAGTTGTTTTTGAGCCTCATTTCATCTGATTTGGAGACATGAAGTAATTTTGATTAGTTGTTTTTGAGCCTTATTTTATCTGATTTGGAGATATGAAGTAATTTTGATTAGTTCTTTTTTAGCCTTATTTTATCTGATTTGGAGATATGAAGTAATTTTGATTAGTTGTTTTTGAGCTTCATTTCATCTGATTTGGAGACATGAAGTAATTTTGATTAGTTGTTTTTGAGCTTCATTTCATCTGATTTGGAGATATGAAGTAATTTTGATTAGTTCTTTTTTAGCCTTATTTTATCTGATTTGGAGATATGAAGTAATTTTGATTAGTTCTTTTTGAGCCTCATTTCATCTGATTTGGAGATATGAAGTAATTTTGATTAGTTGTTTTTGAGCCTCATTTCATCTGATTTGGAGATATGAAGTAATTTTGATTAGTTCTTTTTGAGCCTCATTTCATCTGATTTAGAGACATGAAGTAATTTTGATTAGTTGTTTTTGAGCCTCATTTCATCTGATTTGGAGATATGAAGTAATTTTGATAAGTTCTTTTTGAGCCTCATTTCATCTGATTTGGAGACATGAAGTAATTTTGATTAGTTCTTTTTGTTACAAGACGAGATCTTGCCTTGATTTGAAAAAACAAAAAGAAAGAAAAGAAGAAAAAAAAAAAACGTAAGTTAACACTTCGAGTTCTCAACTCAAAATGAAAAGTTAGTCGCTCACGCATGGGCTCCGCGCAGAACTTCCGTTTGCGATAAATTAACAAAAAAAAATACATTAATAAATATCCAATCGGAACGCTTCCCGCGGGGCACAAAAATTGCCGTTTCTGAGCCTACAGAAAATATATAAATAGATGGACCAAATAATTATCAGTCAGACTTGTTCTTTCACACGACCCGTGTTAAAGATTCTTCGCCACCGTCCGGCGCCTGTCATCCGATACATCAAACGATCGCCGCCGCTACCAATGCCGTCCTAATTCCGAGAAAACCATCCCTTCACCACGAGACAAGTACAGTACATGAACTTTGTAACTACTACCACTGAATTCATTCTTTAACTGTGAACATATTTCTCCATTCTACTCTCTGTACTTAATCTATTTATAAAAAATTTTCTATAACATCATTACTGTGTTATTGTGAGTATCTATACGTTTTTTGTTTTGCAACCATACGCATTTCTTGCCTACAGCTCAGAATATAACACTGGTGTCAAGCGTGCAGCAAAACAAGTATGGAATACTCCGGCCTTTCTCGATCAGAAATCTTGGAACTTATAAAACAGCAAAAAGCAGCGATTCTCCAAACGAAAATTGACATGGAGCCGGCAGATAACCTGCAAGCACAATTAATCATTAGTGAACTGAAAACAGACCTCCACGAACTTTTAACTGCTCTGCAAACTACCGCGCACGATCGATCGCACACATTGCAACAACACACCACAAACTATGAGCTTCTATTGCGACAGCAGTCACTTCGGGACGCCATAAAATCCATCCGGACCTTCGAACCGGGCAGCGATGTAAACCGCTTCATTACCGACCTTAATAAGGCTTACACCATACATGTTAAGCCAGAATTAAGGGAATATCCTGCAATGGAGAAGGAGTTTGTCAAGCTGGCAAAGCAACTACTGAACGAAGGCATCTTCCAGCAGATGGAGGACTCAAGACAGCCCACGTCCACATTCGAGGAACTAAAGGCTTACCTTATATTTACCCACGGGAGCCAAATGACAAACTTTCAGTACCTAAGCCGAGCATGGGACCTTCAGCGACACGAGGGAGAGAAACTCTCTGATTTTGCAGGCCGACTTGAAAACACAATCCGAGAGGCCACAGTCCACATCACGGCAAAATTCAAGTCGGACAGACAAAATGCTGAGATGACGGCCGAAACTGCGTTTTCCCTAATGGGGGCCATGCTCATGAGTGAAAAGATCAAGGCATGGACACCTAACATCTATCCACACCTCGTCAAAACTATGGACAGACACTACTCAGCGGGTGGTATAGCCAGCGATGCGCAACGCTATCTTGATTGTGGTATCAAAACGGACATCACCACCGCCGCTGAAACCACTGCGCTGATGGCGAGCCAACCTACACGCTCTGACAAACCTCGTAGCCTTGAAAGTGACAAGATACTAGCCGACGTACAGCTACAGTTGCTGGATCTGAAAAAGCAACTGCGGCAAACCCACAGGCGGAACCCATCCATCGTTGACTGGAAAAGTCGAACCGCCCCCACCTACAACATGAAGCACAATCGGGCACAAAAAAGCGCTAGCCAACCCAGCCAACAAGCAATGTGCAAAAATTTTTTACGAGGCCGCGCATGCTTTAAGGGCAACAGGTGCCCATATTTTCACCCCCCTCATGCTCAAGCACACATAGCGACCACTGACACCGGTTTACCTGGAATAGATAGCGATCAGCACAACCATGAACACGCGACGCGCTTCGACGAACTGGATTTTCGGTTGGGACCGAACGAGATGTGATGACTCGTTCCCAGGTCCATGTATCCACTCAGCATCATCACACATTTAACGTTCAAATCCGACCTGATCTCCGATCGCCCCTTGTTCAGATCAACCTCCGCAACAACGGCATCACATTCTCCGGTGTAGGCATGTTGGATTCCGGATGCACGACTTGCATCATTCCCATTTCTCGCTTACCTGAAGATGCAAGAAGACACATGTCCAAATCCAACATCCGAGTCAAAGGAATCGGAGGGAACATCTCTATTCTGGGCAAGCTCACCTGTGACATTACCTTGGGTGATGATACTTCCTCCGCTTTCTGCAACGTCGACACACTGATCACGACATCAGACATTCCCATCTTGATCAGTCAGAACATACTCGGCCACCACACACTGTTATCCTATACTATCGATAACCAGAAGGCGACTGTAGAACTTGCGCGCACACTCCCATCTGACAAGCTAAAGCATACTGTCCCGCTCTCTACAACCGTCCATCCAAGGATAAAACCGACCCACAACCTTTCACACGGCGCCCTAACCGTTTCCAACGAGGAACCACGAGCCACAGCCAGATCATCGCCTAACGGGTTGACTCTCAACCAAAAACTCCATTGGCTTAAGCAAACCGTAGGCCTATCGCTTCCAGACCATCATAGCCGTAGTGAATTAGAAGCTACCGCCGATTTACTCATCAGCTATGCGGACATTCTCGGCACCGACGACAATAGAAGGGGCACTTTCATCAAGCCCATACGCATACCAACCAACGGCCAGTCCAGGAGCCAAAAACAGCACCCTATAGCCCAAGCACTGGAGGGTGACGTTGACGCGGAAATTGCCCGCATGGCAAGTGAGGGTGTTATCGAACCTTGCAACGACCCTAAAGGATTTAACAGTCCCGTTTTTGCCGTCCGCAAGAAAAACGGAAAGATTCGAGTGGTCGCAAATTTCAAAAGAACCCTCAACAAGGTGTTAGTCGATCTCGACCCATACCCAATACCTACCATTGACTCGACATTCAACAAGATTGGCGAAGGTAACAAGTACTTCTCAACACTCGACCTCCGCAATGGCTATTGGCAAATCGTTATTGATGAACGTGACCGCCATAAAACGGCCTTTACTTGGAAAGGACGCTGTTTCCAATACACCCGTCTGGCCTTCGGTCTAACATCCGCTGGACAAATCTTCTCTCGATGCATAGCTGAGGCTCTCGACACAGTGGCCTCACGCGCGAACATATCGTCATATATCACCGATAATCTTGTCCATGCCAAAACCTTCGAGGAATATGTGACAGCGCTGGAGCAATTATTTATTGCTCTACGCAAGTTCGGATTAAAACTAAACCCAGAAAAATGCATTTTTCTTGCGTCCGAAGCTAAATTTCTCGGTCGCATCGGGAATAGCGACGGGTTCAAGGCCGACCCCAAATATGTCCGCGCCATTATCGACATGAAACTCCTGACAATGAGAAAAGAACTACAAAGTCTCATCGGACGTCTCGTATGGATTCGGCAATTCATCGAGACACGCCTTAACGAGAGCATCAGAACCGACATGTTCTCCAATCTAATGGCCCCCATAAAAGAACTAAATAAGCCCGGACGGACATTCGTCTGGACCGAAGGGGCCAACAAGGCTTTCAATAAAATTAAGAAGCGCCTCGCTTCCCCACCAATCATTTCATTCCCCGATTTCACCGGACTCTTTACCCTCACCGCCGACGCCAGCGATATCGCATGTGAGGCCATTCTCATGCAAGAGAATAAACACGGCCAAAAGAAAATAATAGCAGTGGCCTCACACACCTTTAACGCGATGGAGTGCAACTGGTCAACAACTGAACGTGAGGCATATGCGATAAAATGGGCCATCACCAAATTCGATTACTTCTTGCGTAGTCGTCCCTTCGTCGTCCTCACAGATCATCGATCTCTCACATACTTGGATCAACGTGAATTCAACAATGCGAAGATACGATGATGGCAGGAGGAAATATCGTGCTACAAATTCGTCTTGGAATATGTAGAAGGTGAATCGAATGTCTGGGCAGACATGCTCAGTCGGAGATATGGCCACAGCAAGGACAAGCTTACGGCAAACCCCACACCTGCAGGGAAGCGCTTCAAACTCCAAGGCTCAAATCTAAACATCTATGTTCCATCCTGGTGCATGGACGAAATCAAGAGCTCCCAGCTGCTCCCTGGGACTCACACAACACGGAACATTCAGCATCATCTGCAGGCCATCGATGCATTCCTCGCGTTTCATGCCACATCGACCATCCCGGGTGAAGAGATAGCTGATCACATGGGTATTGCAGCGGAACAAGCCTCTGATGACACACTTTCAAAAATCATCAGAGCTCTTCAGTTGGCAACCCCAAGACAGGACGCTACCCTACTCGACCCCAAAGATCATCGTACCGGGCTATATAACAGGCACATGCACCAATTCTACTTGGAACCTGGTACATCTGTATTGATGATCAGGGATACTACAAACACACCAAAACTGGTAGTACCCTACAAGCTCCGGACAAAATATCTCCACCAAGCCCATGACTGTGTCAACCACTCAGGGATCTCCCGCATGCAGGAACACCTATCCAGCTACTGGTGGGAGTTCAAAAATCGCGATATCAGGGCGTATGTTCAGTCATGCCAAACCTGCGCTAAACGCAAGGGAAATTACGGCATGCGCCGAAACTGGTCCACGGGCCATTGCAAGAGAGGCGGAAAACCATTCGAGGTTGTCTACATAGATTTTGTCTCAATGCCCCTCTCAAAGGGCAAGCGGTACATCCTTACTATTCTAGACAGCTTCAGCCGCCACCTCATGGCCATACCATGTGCCAGAGACCGCGCAATCGACGCAGCCCGCGGACTTTACCAGTTCTTTCTTCGTCACCGCGAGATTCCCTGCATTGTCTCCTCCGACCGAGGAACCCACTTCACTGGTGAGGTCTACAAAGAATTTTGTGACCTAACCTCGATCACCCGGGAACTTCACTGCCCGTGGCGACCACAAAGCTCGGGGAACATTGAGAGGCAACACCGGACCTTAAAAAACGCCCTTTACATGATCTGCGAAGACAGAAATTGTGAATGGACGGACGTTCTCGAATCGGCAGTTTCCTCAATGAATGCCACAGCCAACACCGCCACTGGTGCATCCCCGCATTACATTATCACCGGCCGCCAACCAAACATTGGTCTACCGAAGATCCCCTGCCAAGACATCGTTAACAACAACCCAGGCGCTTATGGTATGCAGATAAACGCTTTGCTCTGACAGGTGCATCAAAGAGTCGCCTTGGCGAACAACGAGGCTGACCACAAAATGGAAGCCAAACTGAACCGCAGCATCTTCAAAGACCCGATACAAGTCGGTGACAAGGTGCTACTCCACCGACCGCAGTCCGCAACAGCCCACTTGTCTCACCTGCCTTGGATAGGTGACTTTGAGGTCACCAAAACGGTTTGGTGGTCCAAGTGAAAAACGAAAACTGTGAAACGCATTGGGTTCACTGCGGACACGTCCGTCGACTCGTACCGCGACCAAATGACCTGCAGCACATGCATCGACCACCCCCACCTCCAGCTCTATCCCCACCTCACCAAATTCCCTATCACCTGTCGACACGACCACTCCTACCTCCTTGTCCACCCCGGCAACCTACCCATCACCCGTTGTCACGACTCCCTACACTTTCGTCAGGGGAGCATCTTGTCGCAAATGACTGCAGTTCCGAAGACAATACCCAAAACCCAACGAAACGAACAACACACGGGCAACTCCCAGCACGCTTTAAAGACTTCGTTATGTGCCAAAAAACAAAATAAATAATACACACACCAACAAACAAAACAAAAACACGAACGCAAGCAAGCACTAACAACATAGCAACCTCAAATCATGGTAAGATCTAGGGGAGCTGTTACAAGACGAGATCTTGCCTTGATTTGAAAAAACAAAAAGAAAGAAAAGAAGAAAAAAAAAAAAAACCGAAGTTAACACTTCGAGTTCTCAACTCAAAATGAAAAGTTAGTCGCTCACGTATGGGCTCCGCGCAGAACTTCCGTTTGCGATAAATTAACAAAAAAAAATACATTAATAAATATCCAATCGGAACGCTTCCCGCGGGGCACAAAAATTGCCGTTTCTGAGCCTACAGAAAATATATAAATAGATGGACCAAATAATTATCAGTCAGACTTGTTCTTTCACACGACCCGTGTTAAAGATTCTTCGCCACCGTCCGGCGCCTGTCATCCGATACATCAAACGATCGCCGCCGCTACCAATGCCGTCCTAATTCCGAGAAAACCATCCCTTCACCACGAGACAAGTACAGTACATGAACTTTGTAACTACTACCACTGAATTCATTCTTTAACTGTGAACATATTTCTCCATTCTACTCTCTGTACTTAATCTATTTATAAAAAATTTTCTATAACATCATTACTGTGTTATTGTGAGTATCTATACGTTTTTTGTTTTGCAACCATACGCATTTCTCGCCCACAACTCAGAATATAACATTTTTGAGCCTCATTTCATCTGATTTGGAGACATGCAGTAATTTTGATTAGTTGTTTTTGAGCTTCATTTCATCTGATTTGGAGACATGAAGTAATTTTGATTAGTTGTTTTTTAGCCTCATTTCATCTGATTTGGAGATATGAAGTAATTTTGATTAGTTGTTTTTGAGCCTCATTTCATCTGATTTGGAGACATGAAGTAATTTTGATTAGTTCTTTTTGAGCCTCATTTCATCTAAGTAACAGTAGATATAATAGTATTATGTTTTAATCTCTAATTTCAAATAATTCAAAACTTCAGACTCAGTACTTTTTGATTCCACTTTGTCTTTAAAGAATTTGTACTCATAGAGGAATTTAGTATTTTTTGGATCATTTACAATATTGATCTGTAATAGTTATTTATTACGTTTAGATTAATTATAACAGATGACTGGAGGTATGGGGCACCTAGTGAGAATCAAATTCACTAATAATGGTTTGCTAATCAAGCTTGCTAACTATTGCACCATGTGAGGTGCCCAAATACTGATCAGTATGTATTTCAGCAGGATGTGACATGATGTCAACTTTTAAGTAAAGTACAGCCGGTTTAAATTCAGCCCTTTTTTCCTTTCTTTAAAGAAGGTTAAAGAACCCAGTCTACACTACTACTTTCCCCATAGCTGCTGGGGGTGAGAATAGATGGATTCATACCTTTCCTAAGTGTATTACTGTGAAGCGAAATGCAAACAGTCTCATC